>APFE031442405.1:74300-165878 GCA_000404065.3 Pinus taeda
CACATTGAACCTTGAGGGTAGGATCCTCAATAGTTTCTCCACAATCCTCCTTTCTTCAAGAATCTCTCCATGAGACCTTATCTGTGTGACCAGACCAATCACATGTGTGAAGAATGAGTCAATATTATCTGACTCCTTCATGCAGAGAGTCTCAAAATCTCTCCTCAGCAACTGTAGTTTTGTTGTCTTCACTTTTTCCATGTCTTGATAGGCTATCTTGAGAGTTTGCCATGCTTCTTTGGATCTCTTGGTTGCTGCTATCCTTGGAAACACACTCTCATGCACTACTTGATACGAAAAGTAGAGGGCTTTAGAATCCTTCTTCTTATTGCTCTTCAACAGTTCTTTCTCTGCCTGAGTCAAGTTATTAAACTCATCTTCATCTGCTGGTTCTTCAAAACCATCCTCAACAAATTCCCATAAGTCTTGGGAAGCAAGCAAAGCTCTCATAGTTATTGCCCAATAGTCATAGTTTTTCCCATTAAATTGTGGGAGTTGAGTATTAAAGATACCCATGCTAGTGCTAGCTCTAGCCATTCTTACACTCTTAACTATGCTTCAAGATACTCCACTGTGTATTTAAAATAACTAACTGTCCTCAACAGTAACACAAAAACTAACTTGAGAAATACCTTGGATTCTTTCTTGACTGAGTCTTCACTCTGCTGGAGAAGCTGCTGTAGCAAGAAATCCTTCCTTTAGCTTCTTTGACACCTTCAAAGAGCCTGGACAAGCTCTGATACCATGTTGGGAATTTCTGATAATTCCAGAACAAGAATGAACAGAGAATAATGCTCTCTTTCTTAACACAGGAGACAAAGTTTTTCACACACAAAAAAAAAACTTTTGTATTCATTAACAAAGAACAATTGTTACAACAGGTCTTCCTCTTCCTGAGGGATTACCACAAGAATGCTTCAGTTCCAAAAACAATTTCACTGTCTCTCCTTGCAAATTGACACAACTCTTCACAACGGTGCCCAGACCGTAATATTTGTCCTCCAAAACGGATACAACACTATAACTGCACTACTGTACATTACAAGAAAAAAATCTGTCTCTTTTCTGTGTAAAAAGAAATTCTTACATACGCGATGTTGCGCGTTCCCTTACATTTTTCAACGAACTACTAAAAACAAAATGATATTAGATTTTTACTTGTGCTACTCCCGTGAATAAAAAAAACAATAAAATTAAAATATTTTACCTATGTTTACCAACCAAAGTAAGTTTTTCATTTATTGTTTCACTGACAAAATTGGTAGTCAATGAAAATTCACTTTACATCATGTAATGTGGTGGAAGCCTGTACATCAACCGTTGATTTCAATTTGATGGCTGAGATCGGTTTGAAGAAAGTGAGATGTGCAATTTTCAATTTGGATCGCATCGCAACATCGCGTCGGCGGAAGAGAAAGAGTGAAGCACTAACATATGGGTGCGATTTGCGATTTACGATCAGATCGCATCGCAGAATCGCAATTGGCAGAAGACACAAGGCGTAACGAAGGCAACCGGATGTGGACGCGATTTGCAATAGTGATAAGATCGCATCGCAAAGAAAAAAAACAGAGCTAACAAATCCCATGACGGTTTTGGCGCTGCAGTTGAAAGTAATATTTCAACAGAGATTGATGCTAATATTTGTTTTTAAATTTGTTTGAAGTAATCAATTCACATGACATCAGATGGTCTCTCCTCCACCAATTCAAACACAACCAGACGATGCCAACATTGGCGACGCCTACCCGTGTCGTCTCTTCCCCTTTGTTGAAAGTGGGATAAATCATAGAAGAATAAAAGTTTACAAATTTTCTAATTTCAATTATAAAAAATTCCTAACTACTCTAAAGATGGAAACAACTTTGTTTACAAATTTTTTAATTTCAATTATAAAGAAATTCCTAGAAACAACTTTATACAATTTTCATTTCAAAAATTAAAATAACAAATTTCAGTAGAGTAAAAGTTTACAAATTTTCTAATTGCAATGTTAAAATAAATTTCTAAATGCTATAAAAGTGAAGAAAACTTAAATGTAATGTCTTTTTTTCATAATATCAATAAAATAAAATAAACTAAACTATTCGTACCTATAGAACAACATAGGTGGGATTCTTTGTAAATCCATTAAGAACTTATACACCTATTTTGAGAATCAAGCATTATTATATTAAGAAGCATGTTACTATCTTTAATAATGTAGCATTAAAACATCCTCATTTTAATATGGAATTAACATTATTTGTCTTCAAGTGTAAAACATTCTTCGCATTAATATAGCATGATTCTTGGTTGTATGTATGAGTTGCACGGATGGTTAACTATGAGTTAGCCACATAGAGCTTCTAAACTCGACTTGTGTGTTGAGCTATGGAAAATGTATGAATTTACCATTTATTTCATCATCTTTTCCTTTAATTATATCCTTTTTATATTCTAAAGATATTCATATATCAAAGGATTCTAGTAAAAACTATGGAACTATTTATTACTACAATTTAACTAATGATTGTCTTTTCTCATGCAGGAAAAAGATGAAATGTGAAAACTACCATTCCCCACCCGAGAGAAGGAAAAAGGCAAAGTAGAGTAATTGTTGTTCCCTCACCAATAAGCAGCGTATAGGTAACAAGACGAGGATGGAGCACACAGTTATTGAAGATCACAACATCAGCGCAAAAGACAAAGAGCTAACTGAAGATGGAAGATTGAGCAGATCGCTCAAGATCTCTTGATCCTGAGGGATCGTTGTTACTATTCTATCCGCTATTACTATTTTATCCGCCTGACCATTATAAAAGGGACAGTGATTGTAAAGAATAGGGGAGATTATTCAGAAATTACTTTTGTATTTTTACTTTGATCATTGACTCTCGTTGTTGAAACAGAGTACGAACTCGCTGTAACCATTTTGCATATGATTAATATATAACACAGTTGTTGTTCCTTCTTTCATATTGAAGTAATCCAACAGTGTTCACTAGCGGCTAAGGGCCCGGCCCTGGTGGATTCACTTGCTATTCTTGTATCATTCCTTTATGATTTCTGACGTGTGATGGTTTGGTTTCATTTCTATCTATTGTAGTCGCATCACTTTATTGTTTCGTATTTCCGGACTTAATGAATTGATCTGTTATATAAGCTGTAATTGAATTGCGTTGCTGTTCATTTCCCTCATAACAAGATCAATGCTTTTCGCAAGTATATTGTTGTGCTGTTCATTTTACTTACAGACCTTCGATGTTCATTTTTGTAAATTAGCTTTGTTGTTTATTGCAGTTACATAAGTTTTGTCATTCATTTCTATTATATAGCATTGTTGCTCGTTCACTTTCTGTAATCATTTAGTTTTTCCTTTTAGCATTCTTACAGTTAGCATAATTATCTGATTTCGATCAGTTGCAGTAGCATTATTGATTTAATTCATTGTCATTTCCAATTGGTTATTTAGTGTGGTGTGTGTGAGATCAACAACTGTAAAGAACATTGGCTATTATTGTCAAAGCTCTCAGATTAAGAATCTTATTTATGCTTGATTTAGTTTACATCAATTAAACAAGGAATGAGTTATTGCTACTGTACCCTTAACTGATAATTGTTGTTACCTTGTTGAATAAATGATTTAGCTTCAGAGCATTGAGTTTCCTTTAATTGCAAGTGAGTTTTGTTTCAAGCATCTGCTGTACTTAAAAGCACTGTACTACAATTTAGAAACATTACTCTTGAGTAAATAGCTGCCAAAAACTGTGTACACTCTTGAAATAGAAAATCTTGCCCAGATTAATAACTAAACTGAAGATAATTAGGAGTTAAAAAGACACCTTTTATACCTCAACATTTTGGCATCGTTGCCGGGGAGAGTGTAGCCATTTCTAAGGAGTAGTGTGCATTTGATGGGTGCCTGTTAGGAAAGAGTTGGGTATTAAAAACAGAAGGTAAGAACCTACATACAGAGCATGTAAAAGCCCTGCTCCCCTGCCCGCTTTCTAGTAGAATTGTTAAAGAACTTAAGGTAGAAATAAATATTTGAGTTGTGTGTATGACTAAGAAGAAAAATTGAAAATAATCCAAAACCACTACCCAAACCTGACAAAGCTAAGGGACCGGTGACCCTTGGTCGATCAACCTTCATAGACAATATCATTAAGAAAGTCAAATCTCAGCCATTAGTAGGCCCTAGAAAAGTTGCTTCTAGACAACCTACTAGTTCCCTTCGGGCCACAGACTCACCATCTGTAGCTTTTGCTGAGGTGCACAACAAAAAACAGAAGAAACTGAGCAAAATTTTCAAGAAATTGAGAATTCTCGCCCAATTTCTGTTACACAGTAATTTGTCACTGTCTTCATTTCAGTCCTTCTACTGTGTCATGTGTCAAATTAACATGTTCATATCTTCCCATTGATACAAGAAGATTAAGCAAATGCTCTCTGTTGTTGCAAATGACTCTTATCCCTTAAGTTTCTGCCTCATTGCTAGTAAACCCTTAATATACGCGACATTCCCATGTCCATAACGATTTCATCGTGACTCTGTTGCAGGTGTACATCTGTTTCCCACGACAGTCGGATTTCTAGACCCGGCACGAGGTTATCAGTTGTGTCTTGCGATGATGAGTCTGTGTGCATTGCCTCCTACGATGCAATCGTGAGTAATCAATTTATATCTTGCAACGATCCAGATTGGGCAAATTCATTTCAACAGTCAACCTTCTAGATGTCTCCAGACCCGGTTGTTGGCATAGTTTGTGTCACCTCTCCTCCTCTGGTATGGCAGTTCCATCATTTGTGCTACCTTCCTTGAGGATGAGCTCTCTCGTCCACCTTTCATGGAGACTCCTTCTCTTATTAAAGCACTCACCTTTGGTATGATTAGCTAGTTAGCAATCCCTTTGGTTGAGTAGTGTTGTTAGTGATTTTGAGTTTGATAGATAGCTGATGTGGGTGTGACAAGTGTGAGATTGTTTATAGCTTGTTGAAGGTTGTGGAGTGCCCTTAACTTTGTGTTAAAGCTTATGAGTGAGAGAGAGACATTGTATGTTGGGAGATTCATCCTTGAAGAGTGAATGCTTGAGAAACATACTGGCTAGATCCTCTGAGAAGGCTTATGACATCAAGACTCGGTTGTAAGCTTGCTCTCATTTCATTATTAATACAATCAATGATGTTTTCCTATGTCTTGTATGTAATTTACTTTATAGATCATGACTTCTTGACTTTGTGAGTAAATATATCATTGTTGTTTTTCGGTTACATGCTTTGTTGTATTTTCTTTGCATTGTTTCTGGTTGATCACTCGTTGAGGAGAAAGAAATGGAAGCTGGAGCAGTGCAACAGAACTTCATCGACCACCGATTGAGGTAGGCCTCCAACAATGACTATTTAAGGAAATCAATTGTTGATCTGTCTTTGCTGTGACTAGACCCACTCTAGGGCTAGAGGGGTTGCCTTTGTCCGTAGAGGGAACACTTTCTTGCATCACAAGTTGGCGACTCCACTGGGGAGTATGTCCTATGTTTTTCTCTTTTTTGCTTTTGATTGATTTTGAGTCAATGTCTTTTGGATATTGGGATTGAACCATCAGTCCTCTGGGTTACTTGGGTCAATCTGGGAAATCCCTTTGTCACTTGTAATGATAGACTGGTCTTTGTTGGGAGTTTTTCTTTGCCTTTCATTGTTTTTAAGATCGTTGCTGAACAAATTTAAACAGTCATGCCGACGTCGCGTTTCCTCTGTTTTGTAAGTATGTGCGTCACTAAATCCTGTCACACAGTCGCGACGACTCCTGAAATCGGCCCATCACGTGAAAGATGTGTACTTCCTCGACGATGTCGCTATGTTGCTACAACTAGTGGCTGATCGGCACTAGTTGCATGTGTTACCCTCGCGACGACTCGTGTAGAATTGTTTTTTTCAATTCTGCCTCCTGAATTCATCAGTCTGGTTCATCCCTTGTTGTCCTCCTCTTATCTATTCATTTGTTTCAATTGCTTTTAACTAAGGCACTCACTTTTTGGTAAATCTTGTGTTTTTGGCCTTCTGACCTGATTTTTCAAATTTTGAATTAATTGGCTTGGTCACTTGTTTGTTCAAGATTCATCTGCAACCCTCCTGTCGGTGTGCTTGAAGTCTTTCCATTGCTTGTTTCTTGCTGATTGATGTTTAGTGTTATTTGAACCAATTTCCATGTTGATTCAATTGTTTCGCTGTCAGACATAGATTACGATTGTTTGGGTCAATCAGTTGCATGCTTCCTTTTTTGTTTCTTTAGAATTCAATGCTATCAAAATCAAAGGATTGCATTCATTAGTATACGAAAGTGAAAGTGTATTTTGCATTCCAAGTTTTTCATGTTTGAAGAATTAGGAAGCAAATTTTAAATCTCTCATTAGTAGTATCGATGCACTGTAGGGATTTATGTGTCTCTTGAGTGACTGCATTTGCTGATCTTGGTTTTGTCTTGGTTTGGGAATGATCTCTCTACCCATTTGTAAGTAGGAGTTCATCGAAATGAAAGATGTTTTATTCATTCTAGTTTCATCCTAGGTTTTGATATACATACGGTAAGGCCTGGAAATTGAAACATAATTCAAGATCAACTCTAAAATGAACTAATTAAACCTAACAACGCATTGGAACATAACGCACATTATTTATATGTTTAGGCTAGAGACGTGCTCTAGCATCATTAAACCTAGTCTTTATTGTTTTCACTTAAGGTTGGGTGATTCCTCCTTCTGTGATCCAATAGCTGCTAGCACAGACTTGCGCTCCCAGTACCGTCGAGTATATGTTGGGAGACCCCACTAGGTTATCATCCTATATCCCTAGGAAGTCGTATCTACCGCCTTGCAAACTGTAACACACCAAACACAACATTCGGGAAGATTGACTGTCGTACGGAAAGTCCTTGGTTTTCATATGATTGCTAAGCTATATATGCAGTGTTACGGGTTGTTTGGTAAACCTTTTGCCTAGTTCTCTAGAGTAATCACTTTCGTTCCTTTTCATACTCCCTAAAATAAAAGGTCCATCTGAGCACTTGTCCTTTCAGGCTCATTAAATATTTGAAGGTGACTAGAGTCATCTTTTCGTCCTTTTATCGACTCCTTAAAGATGAAAAGGTCAAGTTCTGTTCCTGTGTCTTAAAACTTATTTGGCCACATTCACATTTACCCTGTTAGATCTTGTTTGCATTTTAGTTTGTGTAGGTTTCTTTCCTTAATCGTTAGTTTTCCTAGGGTTTTGAAATAAATCATCCTAGCAAAATCATTGATCCCGTCCCTCGTTCCAAGTGACCAAGGATCTCCATCTTCTGTCGTTCTTGAGGTACCGGTTGTTAGTGATACTCTTCCTGTTATTCTGAGTATCTAACCACTTAACTCTCACACTCCAGAGGACGAGTCTTATGACATTCATTGGAACCCCATTTGGGAGCCTTCCGAAGAAGACTTTCCCATTACTCCTCCTGGTGTTTCGATCCTAATGTCTTCCTCTGATATGGATGAGACGACTCCCATCTGCGGTGAAGAATCCTTTATGGTAGGAGGTGAAATACCTACGCCTATGGAAACTTCACCCTTCCGTGTCACTTCCCTTGGTGTCTCGTTGCCTTTACGCTATAATTCTTTGGCAGATATCATTGGTTCTAGATCTCCCCTTTGGAGTTCCATATGGTCTCGTATTGTTGCTCTGACTTCAGAGCCTTTTATACCCCAGGTTCAAAATGTGACTATCACATCTGTTTCGACTATTCCAACCATTTGTGTGGCTTCTTCAACCCCTATTGTCAGCACCGTCACTGCTTCTTTAATGGTGACTACTATTGTTGGGTCTTATGTGGTCCTACCATTAGTGGCCCAATGGCAGGAGTTGTTAATCCTACACTAAGTGACCCACCTTCTTCTGGTTCCATTCTAGCAGGGGGGGCATATGATCAATATATGCAAGCTCTTCAGAATCCAGATCCACAAAATTTGTTTCATTATTATGATTCTCGCAAAGATCATATTTATTACCCCAAACCTATGCCATCTCAACCTGTGGTTGAGGTCATGGTTCCGTTGTCTGTTGCTTGGGGTACCACCACTTATCATGGTCGCCAAGTGCCGCCTACTAACCTTCAAGGACCACCCTATCAAGGTCAGCCATCTTATAGGTAGTCCCCTCATGGATTGTAGTATTACGGACAACCTCATCCAGGGCAACCTGGCGGCCCACAAGGACAACCCTTCCAGGGACAACCTTCGGCCTTTGGTGGTCCATCTTTTACCTACTTTGGGCAACCTTCTGGTAATCCAGGACAACCTTACATACAACAAGTCCAACCTGGTATCCAACAAGGCTACCCTTCTGGGAAAGTCAGTCAGCCTCACGTTCAACAAGGCCAACGCACTGTCCAGCCTAGTCAACCATCTGGGCAGATTGGTCAGCCTCAAATCCAACCAGTCCAACCAACTGTCCAGTCTGCTCAGTCATCCGGACGATCAGGACAACCCTTGGTTATGCAAGGTCAACCCAATACCCAGCAAGCTCAATCTTCTGGGAAAATGGGTCAACCTCAATCTCAACCAGGTCAACCTTCTAACCATGTGGCTTAGCCTCAGTTCTCTCAAGGACATCCGTCTGGGACTGCTCAATCGGGCGCTCAAATGCTCATTACTTCTCAAGCCCCACCCGATTTTCACCCCTAGACTGGGCTTCAGATCCAATCCAGTCTTCAAGCTCAAGTTGGGCCTCAAATCCAACCTGTTTATCAAGCATAGCCTAGCTTCCAAGCCCATTTTGGAGCCCAACCGCCTTACAATTTTCAGCTGCCCCAAGGGAAAATTCAATTTGCCCCATACCAAAATTATCAACAACCACAAGTTAACTTGTATCAGAATTTTCAGCAGCCACATGCTGCTCCTGTGGGTCAAGTTGGTAATCAGTGGAATGTAGGGGGTCAAATTCAGGGTCAAACATCTAGTTACAACTATAACCCCTATGGAAAAAATCCTTACATGCCAAATCCGTTTGGACAAAATCAATGGGGGCAATAGGGAACTGGTTGGAACTCTAGTGCTGTCCCTTATCTGCAGCCTCAGATGTCCCTTAACCCTTAATTACCCTTTTTAGCGACGTTGGAATTACTGGACGTGTCCAAACTTACTAATGATCCTATTCTTCATAATCTGTATTAGCCACATGTTCCAACTAAGATTCCCAATGATTTTCCTAGATTCAATGGTAAAGCTGGAGAAGACCCCCAAGCTCATGCCATGACCTATCACCTATGGTGTTTGTCGAATTCATGGCTTGATGATTCAATCTGGCTCTTCTTATTTCAATGGACTCTCACCGGCTCTGTTGCCAAATGGTATATTGAGTTGGCTCGTGGGACTTTTCAGGACTTTAATTCATTGGCTATGGCATTTTTAACTCATTTTCAGTTGTCGGTTCGATATGAAACGGGCACACACCTCCTAACATCTTTGAAATAAAACACGACTACGCATATCTCTGATCATATCCATGAATGGAGATGTTGTCACCGTTTAATTAAGTTTTGAATCCCCGACCAACTTTTGACCGATTGGTTTACGACCTCGTTCATCGGTCTGATAGCCCAGGACATTGCTATGGGAGCATGTATAACTGAAGAGCAAGCCATTGCGTGTGCTCAATACCTTGACTTGGTTTACTCTCAGTCTGGTACGTTATATGATATTTTGTTGGATTCTTCGCGACCCGGAACTTCCAAAGCTCCGTCAACACCATCCGTTGATGGTGTCATAGGTTCCTTTAATCTGTTCTCTCAAAAAGATCCCTCCAACCCTGCAAAGCAAAAATCTAATGCTCCAAATGAAAACGCTTCCCAGGCTTTGTCTCATTCTAGTAAGACCTTCGAGGTTAATGCCGTTCAGTCCACCTTGGTGGACAAAACCTCGAAAGGTAAAAAGAAGGGAAAAGGAAAGAATAAGGCTGATCAACCTAAGTAGGATCCCCCTAAGCCTCCAGCTGAGGAAGGTGCTAAGCACAAATCTAAGTATCCTTGTCTTATTTACGACAAGGATCACTATACTAAAGACTGCCCGAGGCGCTCTGAGGTTAGCCAGTTGTTAAAAAGTACCCCTGGGATTCCTGCGGTGCTCAAAGAGCCTTTTCCCTCCCAGTAGACTCAAATGGTCACTAATCCTTCTCAATCCTCTTCTCTCTTCGGCTCTCAAGTTTTTATGGCTGGGACAATCCTTGTCCATATCAGTTCATGGTCAAAAGAGTATCCTTCACCAGTCGGGAAGGAAACTGAGGTCCCCTCTAGTGTTCCTCCGCCCAGTTCGGGTCCGCTCCACATTGATTGACCTAGTACTGAGGCGGTCATCTGACCTCCTCCTAAAGGAGTACTCCGGAAGTCTTCTTACAACCCTAATGCTCGTGCTACTCAGAATTATAGCATCATTCAGGATTTAGCCCAAGCTCCTTCAGGTATGTCTACATTAGAAGTCCTCCAGAGCTGTCCCTCCCAGAGGAAGTCATTGCTATCAGCTATCGGTGGCATTGACTTGGCTAACTCGGAATTAATCACTTTTGATCTGGAAAATCATGTACCAAGACTGCCTCACCAAATAGCCTTTCTTATTCAAGTCATCATCAATTCTAAGACTATTCACTGTAATGTTATCGATGAAGGCACTTCTACATGCGTCATGTCTGTTGCTTGTTGGAAGGCTATCAGTTCTCCAACCCTGAGCCAGTCTCCCAATACCTTGGAAGCCTTTGATGGGAGAGATTCATGTCCTTACGGTATACCCCCACATCTACCTATTACTCTGGAAGGGAAGATGATCGAAGTTGAGGTCGAAGTTGTTGATGCTAATTTGACTTACAACCTCCTATTAGGTCGAAGCTAGACCTATGCCATGCGAGCCGTGGTTTCATCTCTATTTCATGTTCTTCGCTTCCCTCATCAAGGGAAGATTGTCATGGTAGACCAGTTGTCCTTCTTTGCCTCTTCTTCCTCCGATGGCTATGTGCCTTTCGTGGAGCATACCTCTATTCTGCATGAGAGTGTGGGTGCTGGACTTTTTAAAGATCCTGCCCTTATGGGTGTTTTTTCACTCCCACCTCCAAACATCACTCCCATCAATATGATTTCGATTCATTCTAATCCATGGATTCTTCCTCCCACCGATCAAGTCGGATCTTGGGGTGATGTTATGCCATTGAGTCATGTTGAGCTCAACTACATTGAAATTGTTTTTGCATCGGCTTCATTTTCTAAACGTACTGCTTCAGGTAGGGCTCTTGACTCGTACGTCTAATCCCCTTGGCATGGAGATGGCGATTCTTCAAACCCCCTACAGGAAATTTTTCCCTATGATGAAGTGATTATTGAGACTATGTCTTCTGAGGAACCCGCCTAGTCTGATCGTCATCATCGTTCCTCATTTCTCCCTGCCCATGGGGCTACACTTGCTTGTCTTGAGCGGTTTGCTTCCGGTATCCCTTCTCAACCCCTTCAAACACCTGTACAAATCCACCAAGTTTTCTTTGAAGGCAACATGGGGAACATCAGACAAACTCAACCCATCGACATCTCTATTCATCCAAGGGTTGTCGAGCATATTCATGTCAGAGTCACTTGTATTCCTGAGGAAATTCAACTTTATACTGACCTCTTTCGAGAATTTCATGATGTTTTCGCTTGGTCGTATGAAGAGATGCCCGACATCGATCCCAACATCGTGGTGCATGAAATACCTACATATCCGGGTGCTAAATCCATCTGACAGCGTCTACGCCCCATGTACCCCCAAAAGGTTGCAGCTATCAAAGCGGAAGTTGAAAATATTCTTAAAGTTGGTTTTATTTACCCTATCTCGCTTACAGATTGGGTTTCTAATATTGTCCCTATGACCAAGAAACAGGGTACTATTAGGGTATGTGTTGATTATCATGACGTTAACTGTGCTTGTCCTAAAGATAATTTCCTCACACCTTTCATTGACCAACTCATTGATGAGTGTTCCGAGAGCAATATTTATTCGTTTATTGACAATTTCTCAGGTTACAACCAAATAAATATATCACCCGTAGATCAACACATGACAGCCTTCATCTGTCCGTGGGGTACTTTCACTTATAAGAAACTACCTTTCGGTCTAAAAAACGTTGGTGCTACCTTCCAGCGTGCAATGTCTTATGCATTCCATGATATCTGACACATTGTACAACCTTACCTGGATGACCTTTCGACTCATTCAGCGAAGCACTCCAACCATCCAAAACACCTTCGTGAAATCTTTCTTTGCTGTCGACACTATCGTATTTGCCTTAATCTGCACAAATGTGTCTTCTGCGTTGAATCTGACAGACTTCTTGGGTTTGTTGTCTCCAAAGAGGCATCCTCTTGGATCCTCTTAAGGTTGAAGCCATCTTGAATCTTCCTCCCCCTGCTTCTTTGCAGCAGCTGCAGAGTTTGTAGGGAAAATAATTTTTTTTATAATGTTTCATTCCAAACTATGCTGAGGTAGCTAAAGGCTATATGCGACTATTAAAATAGGATATTTCTTTTATCTGGGATGCCATTGCACAAGAGTCATTCGAGCAGCTCAAAACGCTCCTTTTTTTTGCTCCATTTTTATGTCCACTGAATTATAATCGTGACTATACTCTTTATTAGTCGCCGCCGACACCACTATTGGCATGGTTTTGGTCCAAGGCAACGATGATGGCACTAAGCACGTTGTCTACTACCTTAGCTGCAATCTACTAGATATGGAAAATCGATACGCCTATGTCGAGAAGTTGGCTTTGGCAGCCATTCATGCCATCCAACGTTTCCACCACTATATATTATTGCACACTACGGCGGTGATTTTTTATTACAACACGATGACCTACATCTTGTCACGTCAGTTGCTGGGGGGAAAATACTCAAAATGGATTGTTATCCTTCAAGAGTTTGACTTGGAGTTCACGACAGCCAAGTCTAAGAAATCCCTCGTCTTTACTGAGTTGCTCTGCTCACTACCATCTACAACTACGCCCTCTCGATCTGAGGACCATATTCCAAACGAGTCTCTCTTTTTGATTAGCACCCTCGATTCGTGGTACGAGGATATTATTGTGTATCTTCATATGTCTTCTTTTCATTTTGATTTATCTAAGGATGCTTGACGACGTATTTTCCACCATTCTCAACCCTACCATATTATTGGGGACACCCTGTACCAGGTCGGCGCGGACACTGTTCTCTGCCATTGTTTAACATTGGAGGAGATCAAGCGAGTCTTGAATGACTGCCATTGAGGCACTTGTGGTGGTCATATGTCCGGATATGATACTGCTCAAAAAATCCTTCATGTTGGTTATTTCTAGCCGTCTTTTTTTAAGGATTGCACTCTTGCCGTCCTCACTTATCACGCGTGCCAAATCTACCAATGGAAGATGCGTGCAACCCCTGCTCATTTGCACCCTATCATTACTGTTGGCCCTTTTTCCAAATGGGGCATTGATTATATGACCTGTAAACCTCACTCAGCCGGGGGGCATGGGTATATCATCGTTGCCATTGATTATTTCACAAAATGGGTCGAGGCGATGCCTACACTATCCAATGATGGTAAGACAGCGACGCAATTTTTATTTAATCATGTCATCTCATGTTTCAGAGTCCCTCAGGCTATCGTCACTGATCATGGTTCTGATTTCCGTAATCATATGATGATTGAGTTAACAACCCACCTGGGATTGCAGCATGATAATTCAACACCGTATTATCCTCAGGCCAATGGCCACGTAGAAGCTGTCAACAAAGTGTTGGTCATGATGCTTCAACGTACCATTGGCATGCACAAGTCCAATTGGCATCTGATGTTGTTTTCCACCTTATGGGCCTACCGAACCTCTAAGAAATATGCCACCGGATTCACTAGGTTCCAATTAGTTTATAGCATGGAGGCCACTCTTCCAATTGAGTGTGAAATCCCTAATTTCTCCTGAACACTACTCCAGTAGAAGAACATCTTCTTTACCTAGAGTGGTTAGATGAGGCCCGTCGACTAGCCTCTCTAGTTATTGAAGCACAAAATAAGAGAGTGAAAACGATCAAACTGTTCATCCCTATTTTTTTGTTGAAGGAGATCTAGTCCTGCTCTATGATCAAGTAAATGATAAGCTGGGGGCGGGTAAATTTGAGCCCATGTGGCATGGGCCCTATATTGTGTAATGTGTTTTGCAAAAAGAGGCTTATGAGCTGACTGATTATGAAGGGAATCCTCCAGATAAGCCCCGAAACGGGCTTTATCTAAAAAAATATTATGCATGAATCCCGTGCATCTGATTTGTACATACGTGTGTTTTCAGTGTTTGTTTGCTTGTATGGCTTGGTGCGTAGGCGTAATCGCCGCTTATTGTGTCTTTTTACTTCTTTTGCAGATATTTACTACACCTTACATTGGTTTCGCTGATGATGCCTGCCGTAGTACCCAAAATATTTCCTCTACGGCATGGGTGATCTACGATCCTCATGGTGAGTTAGTGGATCTTCAGGGTGTTTGTTTGGGTTGCACCACAAACAATTTCGCTGAATACAATGTTGTTATTGAATTGCTGACTGAGGCAATTAACCTCGATATTCGTGCATTAATTTGTGGTCCACCAAATCAATGGGCATTATTCCGTCATAGATCATCGTATTTCAAGGTTGTATTTACGTGTTAAATTATTGGAAATAAGTTTTTATTTTATTACATATCAACATATTCCAAGACGATTAAACACGTTCACTGATGCATTAGCAAATCATGTATTAGATAAACATTTACGCAACATGTAAATTAAGCATTTAAACACAATAATGAACCATAAGATAGCATGTATATATATATCTATATATATATATATATATATATATATATGTCATGTGGTGCACCGAGGCGCTCAAAAATAAGTGTATATGTCAAAAAATAGAATTTGTGTACATCCGAGACACATGTTTCTCAAAAAATCAATAGCAAATAAAGCCTAGGCATCTACTGTGGTGGGTTATGCTCCCTATAGAAAACCACTGCTCGTGCGACTCATCTCAAGAGCCTATGCACCCTAGGTATCACCCTTACTGTATGTATCTGATACTCTATAGGGACCTCTTTGATCCCCCTGTAATTCGGGATCCGCTCTGTCAGGCCCTCGAGATTACGAGCCACTGTCTCCACTGAACTGCCAACTAGAGGAACCAAAGCTAGCTCTCTAACGACTTGTGGTTCCCTTCGTGCCTCCCGAGCCAGTCCCACAGGCCTCTCCGGTCCCACATCTACAGTAACATATGATACATTATTAAGACATATGCATGAAAAATTTTAAAAAAAATCATAAAAGACAAAATCCAAAAAATAATGTGATCAAGTGTTTACCTCCATCGTCCCACTGCTCGCCAGCAGGCAGCATCACGTCAGGGCCCCCACATAAATCCATACCTACGTATGGCCAATCCTCGAAAAAAATCACTTGGCGATTCAGCCTCTCTTGTAATAGTGTCCCCCATAGCACTAGACGACCACCACCCCCTCGCAACATGACATGCACCTAGCAAGTGATCTGGGTCTCCCGTGGTCTTGGATCATCTAAATCCATATCCTGTAGCTAAAGTGATGGGACTCACTCCAGCATGAGTGGAATTAGAATAGACCCATAACCAAATTGCGT
Source organism: Pinus taeda (assembly GCA_000404065.3). Lineage (NCBI taxonomy): Eukaryota > Viridiplantae > Streptophyta > Pinopsida > Pinales > Pinaceae > Pinus > Pinus taeda. Next base: position 89,988 of record APFE031442405.1, read on the forward strand.
CGCCTCCCCGCGACGACATTTGGTGAGCTGCCTCTTCATGTTGATGGTCACTTCCTTAGCCCAGTTATACATAGTTGGGTTAAGGCACTCAAGAGCCAACCAAAGGTGGGTCTTTGTTGCCTCATGCTAGGCTTGGGAGCCCACTACTCATCACCATAAATAGAACCAAACGAAGGATCAGGTCCTCTACTGAAGGAATTGCCAATTTCCCCCTAGTGCTTGATTTTCATGCCCTTGGGCACCCTCGAGCTATCAGCGTGTCTAGTGACTCCCCACCAACTCGTTGGGCCTCTAAAATTGGCATCTCACCACAACGCGACAGTCCAGTTAAGAAATAGATGTCAGTGGCATCAAACTGAATGTCTTTCCTCGAGATGACAAACTTTCCACCCGTTGGGTTCTAAGCATGAATCAACAACTCTAACAAGTTAGGTTGAGCCCGAAGGTGCAAGGTGAGAAAGAATTTTAGTAATCCACATGCGAGCAAAGCCCTTCAGCACCCAGCATCATTGAAAGCTTGTTCGTCGTGATCATCATGAGTTCTTTCTTGCCATACAAATGCCATATCACCCTGCGTCGAAGGAGAAATCAATTAGAACTCTTTTCATAAGCTTAAATCCATGAATTATAAAAAATTTAAACTTTACGGTGATGTCATGACTATTTTTAAAACAACAGCAATTGCTCAGAGACAACAATTCATTTTTCCTGGGATCGTTGGGAGAGTACATCTGTATATTGCAACGATCGTAGAAGTGGTACGTGTTATCATGCTCAGTCGTCGCTAACCCAAGCGGCTTTCTCGCGACGACCAAGAGGTGGACTCGGATTTAACCACCTATCCGACGTCAAATTGCATAAAAAAACCACTAAAATATATCACAAGGAAGAATGTACTTACTTGGAGAAGGTTTGAAGCGAAACTATGGACTGGTGATGCCAAAATCAACCTCGGAAGTTTGCTCAGGTTGGTGCTCCAAAACACTAGAGGTAAAAATGCAAAGTTTAAATGGTAAAAATAGAATTACCACACCCCTTTTTATAGTGTTTTTTGGAAAAAATTTTAAAATTACACTTTAGGTTGTGGGATTTTTCATTTATATTGAATTTTTAATTAGGGTTTTGGGGTTTTTGATATTATTTCCACATATATAATTGATTTATGTCAAATAGATCTTATGGTGTGATGTTTTGTGCAGGAATAACGATGGATGGCTCATACTACGAGTTCATATACACTTGATCCAAAGTCCCCTTTAAGCTCTTTTTCGACTTAAAAGACGAAAAGATCGTTGAGTTATCCCTCTTTGACTCGTTAAACGAAATACGAGGCAGTCTACTTTGAGCTCTTTTCTGACCGTGTAAACATGAAAAGATTGCCGGGATTTTGTTGCTTCAGGTCCGATATTGGTTACGAAGCGACGTGTCTTCGATCGCTTTTCTACTCTTTCGGATCGAGGCCATTAATTATGAAAAGTACTCCTTGATTGTAATGGTCAAGCGGTTCTCTCCAGTATTATTTTATATTTTTTCAGACTTGAGGGACACAAATCTACGAAAAAGGACCCCCTAGAGCTTTCTTTTCCGTGTCTTTTTAAAACTCTCTAAACATGAAAAAGACTCTGAGTGTCACCAATGTCAGACTTGTTAAACCTTGACGAAATTGGACTCGTCACCATGATGAGACTCAAGTTTCTCCTCTCTAGGGCTCATTAAAACTATTACTAGGTTGGATTCGACCAAAGGTCAAACTTATATTACAAGCATTGCTATCCTCTTCAAGCTTGTTTTCAAAAATAATTGGGGTACTCGCCAGTAATGGTGGGGGAAAATTTGGAAATCATCATTGATTATCTATGGCAGCTAGTCACTCTTGAACATTGACACTTTTGCTTCTTGTCGGATTGGGATATCCATACATTGTCATTTGGCCCTCCGCGGGTCTGGGTTGTCATTTTTCCTCATTCCATCTGATCCATGTTGCTTCTACCAAGCCTCTGATCCCTTGGTGTCAAGATGCTGCCACATTCTGGAGTCGTGTCGCCGATGTGTTCAAGAGTATAATCTTTCTGCAGTTTACACCCTTACCTCCTCCTTTGATCTTCTATTTTACCATCTACTACTTGTTCCTTACCTCGTGTCGTTGATGGGGGAAACATCATGGCCCTCCTGCGACGGATCATCTCCTGTCGACACCAGCTCATTATCCAGGAGATTGATCTAGAGATCATTTTCAGCACCTTGGAGCTTGCATGCCTCAATGGAAAGTTCTTTGTGCTTGACAACAGACTTTCCTCATTAGTCTTCGATTGGGTGACTCCACGAGTGTTCGACTTCAGCTCATTTTTTACACTTAGTGGATTGTACTGGGCAGTACCTTGAGAACCATTGGCATTATTGGTGGTTTCTCTCATGCTTGTTGATGGTTTACATCATTATCCGATAATCAAGCGACTTTCTATCATGTTCGACTTCAGCACATCTATTCACATGATAGAACTTGTACTATGATTGGTTGGGTTTCAAGACCCCGAGCTAAGATTACAGATGTTTGGGTTATGTGGATTGGTTCTTGATTACATATATGACTCTTTGATGAATGGTTGTGACCATGCCTGAGTCTTCATGGATGGATGTAACCATGCCTTTTTCATTATTATGGTCTTATCAACTGGGTGGCTATGTCCATACCATAGGCCAAGTTTTATATGTCCTACGGATGGCTGCGCCCATGCCTAGACTATATGTATTCCACTATCACAGATATCAGTTGTACTTGCTCCTACAAGATCTCCGAGGTGGTTCCAGTTTAGATAGTTTCGTAAATAATTTCACCCCTCCCACTCTCTTGAGCTTCATGCTTTAGGGTGCATATGTTACATAGTAATTTGTCACTGTCTTCATTTCAGTCCTTCTACTGTGTCATGTGCCAAATTAACATGCTCATATCTTCCCACTAATACAAAAAGATTAAGCAAATTCTCTCTGTTGCTGCAAATGACCCTTATCCCTTAAGTTTCTGCCTTGTCACTAGTAAACCCTTAATATACGTGACGTTCCCATGTCCATAATGGTTTCATCATGACTCCGTCGCAGGTGTACATCTGTTTCTCATGATGGTCAGATTTCTAGACCCAACGCGAGGTTATCAGTTGTGTCTTGCGATGATGAGTCCGTGTGCATTGCCTCCTAGAATGCAGTCACGAGTAATCAGTTTATGTCTAGCGATGATCCAGATTGCGCGAATTTGTTTCAACAGTTGGCCTTCTGGATGTCTCCAGACCTAGTTGTTGGCATAGTTTGTGTCACCTTTCCTCCTCTATTATGGCAGTTCTGTAATTTGTGCTATCTTCCTTGAGGATGAGCTCTCTCTTCCACCTTTCATGGAGACTCCTCCTATTAAAGCACTCACCTTTGGTATGATCAGCTAGTTAGCAATCCCTTCAGTTGAGTAGTGTTGTTAGTGCTTTTGAGTTTGATAGATATATGGTGTGGGTGTGACAAGTGTGAGATTGTTGATTGCTTGTGGATGGTTGTGGAGTGCCCTTAACTTTGTGTTAAATCTTATGAGTGAGAGAGAGACATTGTATGTTTGGAGATTCATCCTTGAAGAGTGATTGATTGAGAAACATACTGGCTGGATCCTTTGAGAAGGCTTGTGATGTCAAGACTCGATTGTAATCTTGCTCTCATTTCATTATTAATATAATAAATGATGTTTTCCTATGTCTTGTATGTAATTTACTTGATAGCTCATGACTTCTTGACTTTGTGAGTAAATAGATCATTGTTGTTTTCCGGTTATGTACTTTGTTGTATTTTCTTTGCATTGTTTCAAGTTGATCACTCGTTGAGAAGAATGAAACGGAAGCTGGAGTAGTGTAATGGAACTTCATCGACCACCGGTTGAGGTAGGCCTCCAACAATGACTGTTTAAGGAAATCAATTGTTGATCTGTCTTTGCTGTGACTAGACCCACTCTAGGGCTAGAGGGGTTGCCTCTGTCCACAGAGGGACCACTTTCCTGCATCATAATTTCTTTACAAGAAGGGAATTCTAGTAATATTCATGAAGGAGGATGAGAAACAGGGGAAACATAAGAGCCAAGATCCCCTCTCGAAATAATTCAAATACTTAGTAGCATAGATAAAGGGAGTGCTATTAAGTTTATCCAAAATAAACTAGGAGAAGCTAAGGAGCCAAGATCCCCCTAGGTACTAGTTCAGCAAGGAACACTCATTATCTTAGACCAGGGAAGTGTTGTTAAGCTCATTCCTATTCCTTCTAGTCATCCTAGGAATAACTCTGTGGAAATCCCAGAAGGATATTGACACATATTTGATCAAATGTCCCAAAACCAACAAACACCTCAAACCTCCACACTGTAGTATCCCATTGTGGACACCATAGTTAATGCACCTATGAAAGCCATTCCTCTCCAGAATATTCCTACGTTCCATGGCCTAACATTAGAGGGTTCATATGCATTTTTGTTTGAGTTTGATGTATTATGTTGGGGGTATGACTATACCACCGATCCCCAAAAACTAAAATTATCTCCCTCCACATTAAAAGGAGTAGCTTTACGATGGTTTATGGGGTTAAGTGGGGGCGTTATAAATGACTGGGATTAGATGAAAACTGTTTTTCTAAAATAATATCAGGACTATTGCATATCCAGGGAATTAAAGGATGAGATATTTCAAATGACAACAAGACCTAGTGAAACACTAGAGGAATATGTAGAACGCTTTCAATACAATCTCCAGAGATCTCCTTATGCATCTTTACCCTTGCCTGACAACATGTTAAAAACTACACTAATTAAAGGGATGAAAGAACAATGGATTGAAACGTTAAACATTATGTGTAAAGGTGACATATATCAAGAAAATTTTGTTGACATCATTGATTTGTGTATCAAGAGTTCAAGAGGTAGCACAAGACTGAAGCCAGCGGAACGTGACATGATTACAAGGGATAACAAGATCTCCGGTGGAGGTATAACCCGCGTAGAAATCGACAATCTACTAGAAGATTTCAAAACTGATATTCTAGGGACTCTGACAACGTAGTTGGACATTATGCAAGCTAAACAAAAGCAAGTAGAAGTGGAACAAAATTTGGTGATATTTTTCCCTAGATGCAGAAAAAAAACATAGCTACAAAGCGTGCCCACTGGATATGGTCAAAATTTGTGCTATTTGTACGAAATATCATGCCAGAGAAAGCTACCCATCACTCCCAGGACTGAAAGCAGTCTACAAAGAAGCAGAAGAAGAAACATAACCACTTTACCTACTAAATTAGTGCCGCCAGTGGCAGTCGCGGCAAATACGTATGCCCATTGATCCATCCTCTTCTTTTCAACCTCCTCAGTATAATTCTCAGCAGTATAATGGAATGTGGCAGAATCAACGACCTTTCTCCAGCTGGTTACAACAGCCATTCCCCATATCACCATGGCCAAATCAAACAAATCAAACCAATTAGCCGAATTTTTCTTACTGTCCACCATTTTGGAAAAATAATGCATACTCAACACAATGGTCACCCTCCACCTCACAAAGTCAAAACTGGCAGTCGAACTGGAAAAGACCTATAAATCAACCAGCTGGAACGATCCCTCTCCCTCAATCCACACTGCCAGCACCTTATACATTGCAATAAAACCCCCATATTGACAAAATCATTGAATTCTTAATATAACAAAATTTTCCATAATCAAATAATAACTAATAAAACTAACAAATAATATCCCATAAAACATGTTTGTATTTTAACTCCTTTCCCAATTAACATTCAATATAAGCCAACAAATCATTGAATTAACATTTCATATGGTATGGAATCGGAGGAGGGCGCTCATGGATGACTAGGGTTTGAGTCAGACTTGTAAATGACAGACCTGCACAGACCACGGTATTCTGTCTTCGCTCAGCAGTAAAGATAAAAACACTACACGACAAAGGATCAGTATGCAAGCAATGGAAACCCCCTAGGGGGAGGATATGGCGCCTCCCCCCAATGTCGTTGAAACCACTCCAATGCATACAGAAGATGTCAGGAAGGAACATCAGGAAGATGCTAGACCATAACCCAAAATTTTTCTAGACAATATGAACAAGAATGAAGCTCCCAAGGTGACGTCGACAACATGTAAGCCCGTAGTAGCTGAAAGACCTAAGATCGAGCTCCCAAGCCACCGGATCAACACTCAAATCTAGTACATGAAGGATCATGCGATGATTGGAAAGTTTACAAGCTTTTGGACCACTAAGAAAGCTTTGCATGGTTGGATAGCAATCAAATGGAAACCAAAAGGGCACATTGCCTTGCAATTGCGGCCTAAAGGCTTATTCACAGTGATTTTCAACTATATAGAAGATCGGAACAGAGTCCTTGATGGAGGATCATACTTTTTCAATACAGCAGGTTTATACCTGAGAGATTGGATTGAAAGATTCAATCCGGACAAAGAGGATTTAGCTAGGAACCAGTGTGGATTTGCCTTTATTCCCTCCCTTTGGAGTACTATGATGAAGATTCGTTGCAAGATATCGGGAATGGTTTAGGGGAATTCATTAAAATCGTGGAGGACACGAAACTCAAGTGATATACCTCCTATGCCTGAATTTGTGTCTACATGCATCTCAGCAAAGCTCTCCCGAATGCGGTAAGTCTGTACCATGATGATTTTGAATGGATACAATCAATATATTATGAGCATGTTCCATTTTGATGTAGGAAATGCCATGCCCTTGGCCATCTCTTTCGAGACTACCCTTCAATTCTGAAAACCCCAATCCCCTCCAATCCGGACAAATCTAACTCAAATGGATTTACCAAAGTCACCAACTGTAAAAAGAATCATAAAAAACCCTCTTCCAACCTTAAAAAGCCTATAGCCAATACCCCTATGTCATCCACAAGCAACAACTTTGAGACCCTGAATCAGCTGGAACTAAATAACTATGAAATCCCTGACCATTTAGAGGACATCCCCAAGATGGCTCCTCATTCCACCCCCTCGATCTCAAAGATGGCCTAAAAGTCTGTACAATCCACAGATCCTAACTTTGCCTTTCCCAGTCTATCCTCGAAATGAAATACTTAGGGCATGGAGGTCGACAACGTGCAACAGGAAACCACAACTGTAGCAGAAATAATAGCGGAACGAAGTGAGGCCCAGCATATGGAAGAGGAGCTGGAGAGCTTTGACATTAGAGATCTGGATATACTGGGATTAGAGCAAGCTTGCAAGAAAAAAGATACGACAAAATCCCAGAAAGGCAACTAGAAATCTTATAAGTCATCCTTTCTAGAGCACAACAGCAAAGATCTTTAGGCATCCAACCCGAGAGTCAATGGGATGGTAAAAATATTAATAAAGACAATAAAAAAAGGGGTAGGAAAATCGATCTACAAAGAACCATCTGCATTGGGGAAATTCTGGTGGAATTGGGAAGATATTCCAAGCTTACAAAGTATTACAACCCCCTGCCCAGCAGTGCATCATGATGCTCATATCATGGAACATCAAAGGGCTAAACGGCCCTAGGAAATAGAGAATGATAAAAAACATGATTCAACAAGAGAAACCCCAAATTTTCTTCATCCAAGATACCAAATGTATTTCTACAACACTAGACCAGATACTTGCAAAAGCGTGGCTAGGTAGCAAAGCGGTAGTGGTGGATGCTTCCAGTGCATCAGGAGGACTAGCAATAGTCTGGGATGAATGAGCTATCACACTTGAGAATATTCATGCGAGTAAGCATTTTATTCAAGCAACCTTCCATATTACAGGGACAAATATATATGGTCATCTTACCAATGTCTACTTCCCCCGGGAAGCAACGAATAAGATAGACATATTGAATACTTTAGCTTTGATCAACTCTGAAAGAACACATCCAATTTGGATCACAGGAGGAGACTTTAATATGATAACAAGGTTGGAAGAAAAAAGAGGAGGCAGGGCCAAAATGGACAATGAAAGCATTCGCTTCAAAAACTTCATCCAAGATAACTGGCTTATAGATATGTCATCCAACAATGGTATTTATACATGGAATAACAAACGAGCAGGTGCACATCAAATCGCCTCACGATTGGATCAGTTCCTGCTATCAGGCAATGCAACCCATCTAGGTGGGGATTTCATGGCGTCGATCTTACCAATCTCAGGATAAGATCATTGGCAAAGGCTGGGTAACACCACACGAAGGCCTTTTTTCTTTGAGGCTTTTTGGATGATGCACCTAGATTTTAAAAACCTGATTACTGCGGTTTGGAAAATTTTCAAACCCCTGGATGGTACAAAAATGTATCAATTCCGGCAAAAACTCAAAAATCTCAAGAACAACATTAAATAATGGAATGAAAATACCTTTGGTAGTATCTCCCAAGCACAAAGTGTTCTAGATGAAGAAATGAAAAAACTACAATAGAGGATCATCACCGAAGGAAGGTTTGAAGAAAACTCAGAGCTGGAAAAACACCTGCAAACACAACTATCCGAAAGAGCAAAGCAAGAAGAAATACTTTGGAAACAAAATTCAAGAATCAGATGGCTTAAAGAAGGCGAAAGAAACACAAAGTTCTTCCATCACACTGCTATCAAAAGAAGAATGCATAACAACATCACCTATATCCAGAATCCGCAGGGGGATCGGTTGGAAAAACACAAGGATATAGAACAAGAGTTTCTTACTCATTTTAAGCAGGTACACCAGGAACCTCAGATAGATAGACTGCAAGATATTGAGAAAATTACTAAGAATATCCCAAATATCATAACGGAGGATCACAATCAGCTCCTCCTCAGGCCAATATCTTTACAGGAAGTGGAGAATGCCATGCAACAACTCAAAGAAGGAAAAGCGTCGAGCCCCGATGGTTTCACTTCCAATTTCTTCCACAGCTTCTGGGATCTCATCATAGAAGACGTCTGGCAAGTCATTGAGCAATCCAGAACTAATAGATGGTTGCTTCCCTCCTTGAACGCAACATTTATAGTTCTCATCCCCAAGGAAGATCATTCTCAGACTCCAGACAAATTCCGACCCATTGCTCTATGTAATGTCATATACCAAATCGTCTCCAAAGTTATTGCTTCCAGACTAAACCTCTCATTCCTTTACTCATATCACCTGAGAAATTAGGCTATGTGGAAGGATGGAAAATCATGGATGGAATCATTCTCACTCACGAGATTATACACTCCATAAGGCAATCCAAAAAAGTAGGTATGCTCCTAAAAATCGACCTCTCCAAAGCTTTTGATAGTTTAAGCTGGAAATATATTCACAAAATGTTGATAGCCTTTGGCTTCTCCCCCCCTACGTCAGATGGGTCATGAGTTATCATCCTCCTTCTTCTCCATTTTGATCAATGGGATCCCTTCCACCCCCTTTCACCCCTCCAGAGGCATCTGGAAAGGAGATCCCCTCTCCCCTTTTTTGTTCGTCATAATGGCGGAAGGATTGGGAAGATGCATCAAGGAACCTCTTCAATCCCAGCAACTAAGAGGGCTTACCTTTCCCAACACCCCTACCTTCACCCACCAACAATTCGTGGATGATAACATGCTATTTGGCCATCCCTCGGTCCAGAAAGCCCTCAAATTAAAAACCATTTTTTCTGATTTCTCGGATGCCTTTGGAACTTGCATCAACAAGACCAAATCCTAGATATTTTTCTTTCATACCCCTACTATAAACCAAGACTTAATTTCTCGAATCTTGGGTTTTACAATAGCTGCTCTTCCCTCCAAATACCTGGGTGCTCCCATGACGGGCACTGCTTTAGAGCACTCATCTTGGCAATTGCTCTTGGAAAAATTGGAAGGTTGTCTCTCTTCCTGGACTTACTAAGCTCTAAACATGGCAAGTCGTCTAGTCCTAATCAAAGTCGTGCTGCAATCCATGCCGCTCTACCTTTTCTCAGTTCTAACAGCACCAAAATGGGTCCTCAAAGAAATTAAAAATCTTCAAAGAGCCTTTTTATGGGGAAACACAGGCCAAAAGAGAAAATGGGCTTTGGTAAAATGGGATACAGTATGCCTTCCGAAAATCTACGGAGGTATTGGGCTTCGTGATCCTCAACATAGTAATGCGGTCATGGGAGCTCGCATCTGGTGGAAATGGATCTCGGAGACGCATACACCATGGGCTATCCTTTGGACAGCAAAATATGCCAACAACCGACCTGTTGATGATTTAATCAGACTCACAGAAGTTGGTTCAGGTTCTCTCATCTAGAATGTAGCTAAACAGCACAAGGATTTAATTCAATACCGCAACTTCTGGGAAATTAGGAATGGTCATAATGCACAGTTTTGGGAAGATTTATGGCAACAAAGACCCAAGTTGACGGACATATTCAATCCCCAGCAAATACAGGACTCGGAAGGGCAATTGACTGTAAAGTTAAATCAATACTGGAAGCCCACCCATGCACAAGGATACAGGCAATGGATGAACTCGGACCACGACATCAGGCAAGGTGCACAGCTCATCAAGGATAATCTGGAAACAGAGCTTTCAAACAGGAAAATTCGCTACTCCAACAAGAGGGATAAAATCAGATGGGGTTATGAAGCAAAAGGAACTTTCACTACACAAGAGGCTCACAATTTAACAATAAGAAATCAAATCGTCAAAGACCCACTATGGAATAAAGTATGGGCTCCCACCATTTGGCCAAAATTTTCCACTTTCCTCTGGCTGCTCTACCAAAATAAAATTCTCACTTGGGACAACCTATGGAAAAGAAGCTTTCATGGGCTTTCTATATGTCCCAATTGCAAACAAGCGGAAGAAACCACTTAGCACCTAATAAATTTCTGCTCATTGGCAAATAGACTATGGGAAAAAGTTAGCTTCAGATGCCAAAAAGAGGGACGAGTTAAGAAGGATATCCCCAACACTATACGCACTTGGGCAAACAGTCCTTACAAAATCAAACTGTTAAATGCTTTATGGAAACTTATCCTAGGTCTCCTCATGTGGACTGTTTGAAAAGAAAGGAATCGACACATCTTCAAGGACCAGTCCTCCCCTTTAGAAGTCCTATGGAATAATATGGGTCAAAACCTTCGAGAAACCTTGATGCTTCAAACATGGTCCGAAGAAGATTATCCCACCATTCCACAAGAACAGAATATATGGGAAAACTGGAACCTTCAGTGGAACCATATGCAAGCAAATCAAGGTAAAACTTCCTCAAAAGGGAAGACAACAGACAGATGGACTCCTCCACCCCAGCATATGATACAGCTTAACTTCGATGGAGCATCTAATGGTAATCCAGGTAAAGTAGGATATGGAGGAGTCTTTAAGGATCAGAAGGGCATTCCTCTTGTAACCTACTTAGGTTCAATTTGTTGGGATACAAATAATTCGGCGGAATTAGAAGGGATATGGCAGGGGCTTCTCCTGGCACAACTCCATGATTTCTTCCCACTTATAATTGAAGGGGATTCTCATATTCTCATTAACATGGTTAATCAAATCCTGCAAGGGACGCCATCTTACAAGATTGGAAGCAGTTGGAGACTAGCAGAACGATTAGAGCTCATTGAACAATGGCTCTCAACCCACAGAGTAGTAATCTTTAAACACTCTCATAGGGATGGAAACAAAGTAGCAGACCTTCTAGCTAACATTGGGGTAGACAGTGGAAGGACCTTTCATGCAGGCACACTTAATACTATGGCCACTACTCTTCAGCTATAGGAATACAATGAATTGGTGTAGATTGAAATGGTACAGGAAGAAGAAACACACCCAGATGTGGGTGATCACCAAAGCCACTAAGTTGATGAGATGGAAGGGCGGTGGAAGGGTTGGTCACATGGCCCCCTGCAACTTCCCCCATGCCAACCTAAATTGCATTTGAGGCACCCTACAGGTGCCATTTAATGAATGCAAAGGCTGAGACAGAACCAATTCTCTCATAACTATGGAGCCTGCAAATTATTCTGTAAATTCTCCCCCCTGATTCATTGTGTCTATCCTCCGCAGGCTAGAGAGCCTTGTGTGTGCATTGTAACAGGCAGCAAATGTTGGTTGTTAAGATGCATTGACCTAGGTAATGGATTCCACCATTCCCACACCAGTCTCTGTAACTTAGCTCAGGTCCACACTTCCTCTGTCCATTCCCCGCATGCTTCTTCCTCCATCCCCTCTGCTAGTTCCCCTGCTTTCAACCCCACCATGGTCCACCATCGTATGCGAAGTAGAAGAGGTGGCACTAGAGGTGAGAGCACTTGCTCATCTGCAATGTCCAGCCCCGAATCGGTCTCCCTTGCTTCCTCAGCCGACAACCCCAATCTACCTAGTTTCACTAGGTGTTACCTAGACACCCACAGTGAACGAGGAAGAGCATGGCTCCATGGCTTAGGAAGAGGTGAAGCGGCAATTCATACTGCTAATTTCCCCCTACCTCTGCATCTAACTCCCCATACCATGCAATTTCAATTCCGTAGCTCCCTGAATCGTCCCGTAATCATAGCCATCGTTACAATCACTTTCATGTAAGAAACTGAGTTGCCAGCTCCTCTAGTTGAGCACATTGATGAGCTGAACAACATAGAACCAAGCAACAGGAGCAGGTGCAACCTCAGTGAATAGCGAACAGACGAAGATAGAGCCACCTTGCATGGTAAAGAGTTGGCTGGCAGCTAGCATGTTGAGGAAGGTAAGCTCAGTAACACGCGGGCATCAGGCAGTCGTCGTGGCAACTCATCAAGAACGTGTGTGGGTGTCGGCAGCATTGAGGGAGCCCATCCAGCACATGGCCGTGGCACTTCAGATGAGGATGACGATCCAGAAAAGTAGGCGTGTCCGATTGTGGAAGAACCACCCTGGACAATTGACAACCAGGTGTCGAGTTTTCCAGGTGGATGTTTTGTCTTGTTGACTAGGCAGTTATGGTTAAGTTAGTGTGTTTCCTAGTTGGGACTATGCTATGTCCAAAATGTTTTTTGTTGTTTTGTGATCAAACTAGTAACCCTTGTGAGGGCTACTTTTCCTTTTTGGACTGGTTTCCTCTCTAGTTGATGGCTCTTTTGCTTTCTTGGACTAGTTTCCCCTCTGTTGGGGCAGTCAATGCTAGACAATCTTACTGTGTGATGGATGATCCTCAGAACTTCTGAGGCCAAGCCTTACTGTAACTTCTTTTTTGCATCATATTAATAGATTAAACTTACTTATAAAAAAAAATACAAGCCAACAAATGATATCCCATAAAAACAATGTATTTATACACGATTGTTTTGCAATCAAGGCAATACTTGTTACTTATTGCCCTAAACACAATACTAGTTTCAAACTAAAACATGACACTATCATAGACAGTGAGGAGATGTTCCAAATTTTGCACAAGTTGTTTAGAGGTTTCTTGTCAGGATGCAATTGCACTCTCTTTCTGTTTCGATAATTATAGAGAGAATATGTCGAAGGAAATTAAAACCCATGCTATGAGCGGAGCATAGAGTTGAATAAAGTACCCACCAAAATCTGTGTCGCTCCCATCCAGGAATGGACTGGAGGAGTTGTAAGGAAGTGATCTTCTATTAGTGCATGCAACAAGTGTCACATTTCCATTGCCCACTGCAAACTTGAGGTGGAAAACGTATCTTTGCATATCATAGCATAAGATACATGGAATACGTCCACGCGTCCAACAGACTAAGGTTAGGGTTAGGGTTAAGGTTGGAATTTCAAAAGAGAGTCACTTATTAAATTTGATATTTTTTATATTTAATATCTTGCAAATTTATATCAAAGTTTTAGTTGATGTAATTTAAAATTTTTCACATATTAAAAAAAAAAATAACTCATGAAGTGTAACTTAATTGGCAATCACCTTGTTATGCAATATTATGTAAAAGCATGAGATTCAAAGTTCAAATTCTCATGACTTAGGCCAACCGAAAAATAATAATTTGTATCTATTTATTTATTATATTTTTAGAATCTGTATATTGTAGTTGTTTTGAAATAAAACTAATCTTTAATTTATTACTTTTAATGTAATTTTTATATAGTTTTTCAGAAAAATATACATTAAATAAAACACTTAAAAATAGTTAAAAAAAAATTATTGTCTTTTTTTCAAAAATTTATTTTTAAATTTATAATTATTAAAAAATTAATATATTTAATATCTTCTAACTTTAATATTTAATTAAAAAAGATTAATGAAAAAGGAAAAATATAATATAAAAGAAAGAAATTGATATGATTAAATTTCATGTAGTTTGAATATCTATTTGCAAAAATTAAAAATATAAGTATCCCCTATCCACTCATGGAATTTTTGTGCAAACTTCCTGAATGTAACGATAGACATGTTGTCTCTAAACATATTAGTAGAGATCTAAGGGACAGAAGAGGAATTGATGTCCAAGAAATCTTGCTAGGAAAAGTTGTCGTGTTCTTCTGAGTGGGTTACCCCCACAAAACAAAGAGCCCAACAAATCGTTTTCTTTATATAAGATAACATGAATGGTAAGTGGAATAACAAAGTTGGTATAGGCACAAGACAGTAGTAGCATGCAAGCTGGCAGACTTCAGACGCATTTTCAGAGTCTATTTTGTAGGTGTTATAGTCAATTTTGTGAGTAGAGCGCGCAATAGAAAGGATGTCGCAGAGTGCGAAGTGGACTCTGTAGCGGATCACAATGAGGATTGCACAACAAACTCACTGCGTAGTATAGGGGCTTTGCGATGAAGCCCATCCCTTTTTGTAAAATCATATAATATTTTAAAATTTGAATGGTTTTGGAGCATAGTCCCTTGTATTTTGGAAACCATGGTATTGGGTTCATGGTAATGTAGCGATGTAATCCCACAATGTAATATTATATATAGGGATGAATAATAAAGAAGGAAAGAATCAATCGAATCCATATCTATGTTTATGGTTGTATTTTTGTACTCTATACTTCGGAGAAAATGGCAAGGCTCTGCAACTAAGTGCATGGAGGACTAGGTCTCCAGCTTAGTGCATAGACCGTTTGTAGCTTAGTGTGCAGACAATCTGCAGTTGTGTGCACAGGTGACGGACTGTTTGTTGTACCAAATTCTCTATTATAAGCAACAATGCTTGTGGATGTATTCCCACATTGGGATGAACCACGGTGAAACCTATGTCTTCATGTGTTAATTTTCTTATTATCTGCACTTTATTTCAGTACTGTGAAGTTTGTGGATGTTTATGATATGTTTTAGTGATGAATGTGATTTTTCGAAGTAATATATAAGTGTGAAGTAGTTCATGACTGTGAAGTAATTTATAAGCGTTAAGGCATATGAAAATACCACATTGTAGTATCCCTCAAGGGTGCAGAAACCTAGTTCTGCAACCTCCAATAGTCACTTCAGGTGAGACTGCGACTTGCTTGCAGGTCGTTGCTGAAAGGGCCACTGATTGAGGGTTTTGTTGGTGCACAATAGGGAATCAAACCTTGACCTACCCAAACTCAAGCCAGCAAGCATTCACCTCCATTGTTTGATCAAAGACACTTCAACTTCTTTCCTGACTCATTCTCAACCAGATTTCCATTTCTTAAAATTATCAAATACATCAGATTTATTTTAAATACAATAAATCCAATGTTTCCTAGTTGCATCATCAATAAAAGTAACATAATAGCGAGAGCCATCGAGAGATGATACCTGAGCAAGTCCCCATACATATATATGCATAAGATCAGATTATTTTTCACTCTTCTTTTCCTTCCCAACTCTGATAAATCTGACTCTCTTCTGTTTTCCATAAACACAATTTTTGCAGAAATCAAAATCAACATGCTTCGTACCTTACAACAAATTTATTGACTAAAGAATTTGCATCCCCTTTCACTCATGCCCGAGCCTAAGATGCCAAAGTGTTGTATCTGCTCCTGTGGAGGTTAAACCTTTAACAAAATTATAAATATTGTTGCATAAATACAATGTACCAACCTTTTCTCCTTTTGTTATTACTAGAGCTCCTTTAGTGACCTTCCAAGTTTTGCCTATAAAAGTAGTTACATAATCTTCACCTCCCAACTTCCCTATTGAAATTATTTTTTCTCCAAATCTGGAACATGCCTTACGTCCTTCAATAACCATTATTTTATATTTTGTTTCTTTATAAAAACCTTACTCATTCCAACGATTTTACAGGGTTTATCATCACCCAGACGAACCTGTCCAAAATATCCTTAAACATAGTCATGAAAATGTTTCCTATTAGGTGTGGCATGGAATGAGGCATCTACCACCCAAGCATCAATAATATTCTCTAATGAAATAATAAAAGCATGTTGCAACACATCACCTGTCACATTTGCTTAATGATTATTCTCTTGTTTTCCATCTCCTTCTTTTCCCTTCTGAGATTTGCAGTCTTTCTCCAAGTGTCTTTTCTTCCCACATTTCCATCACACTATCCCTGATATAGATTTGGATGTGTATTTTCTTGACTTACTGTGATTTCTTGGGCTCCTTTCTCTTTCCATTTTTCTTCCACTATTCTCTATAGCCAAAGCATTACCTCATGTCTCATCGAAGCTTTTCCATCATATTTTCTCACTAGGGATGGCACCAACAACATCATCAAACTTCAAAGTACTAGATCCAGAGATAGAGTTAATAATGTCCATATATAAACCATTCCAACCTTTTGGTAATGAGCAAAAAAACAATAGAGCCCTAACTTCATCGTTGAAATTTACCCCTACATAGCTTAATTGACTGGTAACTATATTAAACTCACTTAAATGATAAACAACATATTCACCTTCTGGCATCTTCATATTAAACAAACTCTGCATAAGAAATACCTTATTCGAGGCTGAGGGATTTTCATATACTTTCATCAAGGCCCTCATTAGAACTTATGTTGTTTTTTACTTCAAAATATTGAAGGCTACCGACACTGTCAGACATAGTAGTATCGTTCCTAGTACTTTGTTTTCAAGAATCTCTCATTCTCCATCTGACATACCCATCAACTTCTTTGTCTTTCTGCTCCATGGTAGGTACAAATATTTTTGATAGAGATAATCTTCCATCTGCATCATTCACAACTGGTATTTTTGGTTGTTAAATTTCTCGATCCTAAACCTACCATATTCTACCATTTCTCCCACTTGAACTAGAAACCCTTCTCTCCTATAAGTTTATCATCCAAATAAACCTTCGACTCTGGTACCAGTTATTAGAAATTAATATACAAAGCAATGAAATCCACAAAATATTTCAGAAACACAAATATAGAAATGCATAGAACAAGAGATACATAGATATACGTGATTTACCCAATTTGGGTTACATTCACAGAGAAACGGCTAGTCCTTACATTTTTATTATCAAGTAAAATAAATAAATACAACCTACACTAGATTCATTGTAATTTCCTCTTTTCTCTCACACAATCTCCTCTCTCTTTCTCACTCAGAATAATAATACACATTTTCAATATAATTCCCTCATTTAAACCTAGGGGTTTCCTTTTAGGGAAAAAATCCCTAAATTAAACATAACTTCATCCGTCAGATCATTCACCTAATGAACGAACCAGATTGACTATGAAATTACAATATTTTACAAGGTTCCCCAAGAAACAATAATGGGGGGGGAATTCCCCCCACACCCCCTGTCAAGGATTGGGATCCAACCACGTTAAAACAACACATATGAATCAAGAAGATAATCAAGATCCACATCCAACAAGAAATAATCAATTTGGTTAGAAAAAGGAAGTAATTTTGAAGACCTCAAGAAACCCCATTGAAGGATACAAGAAGGCTTTGAAACCATATAATACAAGTTGATTGATGAATCCTAGTTCAGCAACCCTCAGGAGACGTTCTACCAGTCAATAGTCTAACAGATCAATGAAATAACCTAGTAAATTTTGTTGTCATACGTGTGTGAAAGAAACAATCCATCCGGTTATCAAAAGGAAGTATTTTTGATGAACTCAAGAATCCCCCTTGAAGGAGATAAGAAGGGTTTGAAACCATATAATGCAAGTTGATCTATGAACCCTAGTTCTATATCCCTTAGGAGAAATGCTAATAGTCAATAGTGTGATACATCAATTAAATAACCCAAAGAAATTTCTTGTCAAGTAATCCTCTAGATCAAATATTAGAAGCAAGCCCCTCCAAAGGCACTAAGGAAGAGATCTAATGTCTAATCAATATATTGGTATGTGGAAACTATATATTAGGTTGTGTGAAGACTATTTAAGTAGTTTCCATTGTAGCAACAATTTCTCCTGCAATATTTGATCCAATATTATTAGTGTCAATATTGTAGGATTTTCTTGGTGTTATAATATCTTTTGGCCTTTTCCAAGAGTAATGGTTTGAGTTACCATCATCAACCTACGAAAAAATTTAGGACTGGATATGCTCCGAAAAAAAAAGAATAAATTGTTGGACCATTGAGAGCTTTGACTAGAGAAGTAAATACATGACTTGATAGTTTAAGAATGGGTTTATGGTTTTTAACACAGCATACGAGTAGGGAAGGGCTATATCTCTCTCTTACTTGAGAGTTGTAGCAACTACTATCGTAGGGCATACTACAATCAGGAAACAAACAGTAAGGATCAATCCAAATGTATGGAAGGAAATAACCAAAAGTAGTTTTATGAAAAGGGTATTAAAGCGTACTCCCACCCATCAGAGGTAAACTGCAAGAGAAGCCTTGATCTAGATCATATTATGCCTATGATAGGATGCAAGTGGGTCTTCAAGAATGAGTATAAAGCAAATGGATCACATGACAAGCATAAATCCAGTCTTGTGGAAAAAAAAAATTGCACAAAAAGGTGTTGATCATGAGGAAACATTTCCCCCATGGAAAAATGGGCTACCATCTGGACACTCTTTGCCTTGGTAGCTCAAAACGGTTGGAAATTCCATCAAAGGGATGTAAAAATTACTTTATTGAATGGAGATTTGAAAGATATTTTTTTTTATGTCCCAACTAGAAGGATTTGTTGTGAATGTTTAGGAACACAAAGTATGCAAGCTTCTAAAATCCTTGTATGGCCTCAACCAAGCACCAAGAGCTTGGTACGTGAAGTTGACTAAGAATCTTTTGAAACTCAATTTCAATATGATCTTGATGATGCAACTTTATTTGTCAAAAACGTTGGAAAAATAGTTGTATGCCATGTGGTGTATTTAGATGATCTTTTGATCACAGGGTACAATGAAAACTAGATTGCATCCATAAAGAAAGAACTAAGGAAAGGTTTTGAAATGACAAATTTGGGCTATGTTTAGTAATATCTTGGTATTGAAGTAACCTAACATCCAAAGTTTATATTCTTGTCTCAGAAGAAGTACATTGGAGATTTGTTGAACAATTTTAGCATGGTTGAGTACAATCCTTTAACTACTCCAATGGAACAGAATTTAATTCTCAGATCCATTGAAGGAAAATAATGTGAGGATGCAACAAAGTATAGACAGATTGTAGGAGGTCTCAACTACCTGACTACTACCAAACTAGACATTTCATTTGTTGTTGGAATCCTCTTGAGATTTATGCAAAAGCCTTGTGAGGGTCATTGGTATGTTGCAAAAAGAGTTCTAAAGTACTTGAAGGGAACTCAAGACTTTGGACTCAAGTATACATAGGTGGGTGACTTTAGCTTGATTGCATACTCTGATTCAGAATTTGATGGAGATAAAGAAACCAAAGTATCTAGTTTAGGTTATGTTATGAGTCTTGGATCACGATATATCTCCTGGAGGTCACGCAAACAATCACTTCTAGAAGATTCCACAACTGAGGTAGAATATGTGGCAGCAACTGAAGCAACAAAGGAAATTATGTGGCTCCAGAAAATTCTGGAAGATTTGTAGGATAAACAAGTACATTAAACTCCTCTTTTTATCGACAACACTTCTGTAATAAGTTGGCCAAGAACCCAAAGTTCCATGATCAAACAAAGCACATCAATACAAAATACCATCTGATTCAACATCATGTTGAGGCCAAAACAATCCACCTATGTCATTGTTCCACAAATGAGCATATTGCAGACATATTCACCAAAGTTCTTGGAAGGGAAAACTTTGAAATATTTTGAATGATGCTTGGACTCACCAACATCCATTCAGATTAAAGAGGGGAACGTTGACACCTAATCTTTAGGATTTGTAAAACTTATGTAAATATTGTAAATAACAAAAAATAAAGGAAGTTAGAAGACGGAGAGACATTGAGAGATGGAACCCAATAGTCTCGCTCTCCTTGGATATATATTCATATTCTCTCTTAATGGAAAACACAATTGGATTCTAATGCACCTGCGACTGAGATCAATCTATTAGACTTCAAACATCAGACTTCAGTAACAAATAAAACGATCTTCTTTAACTTTAAAACACCGGACTACCAAAGTAGAACCTCTGTTTTTCTCTCCAAAAAAAACTGGATTCTTCTTGGTATCATATAGGTGCGGCCATCACACCCTTTTCCCAACGCATAAAAAAATGACACCCGTTGGTTTCAAACAAAAACAGAAAACATTGTATTTCCACCTGCACTAGTGTTATTACAATTACCGAATGAACACATACTCATCCGTCCTTCATATCCACCGATACAATACGTTCCATCACGCAGCACATCACAGGCTTTAACCCACGCATAATAGATCACAACCAAAACAAAGGAAAACAAACAACACATCTGCTCATCTATTATTTGACAACGCAGGTCCTTAATTTACATGGCTATCTGAATAAACGAACAACAAAACAAAAACGCTGGTCCAACACCCCTTCAGGCATATCAAGACTTTGGTATGTAATCATAAAAAAAATATCACACTATCGACCCCAGATTCTGAGCCAATTCCAGCCTATCACACACAGTTACATAATGCCCTTAATCTGTAGAATGACTCCTCTGTTTTCATCATCGAATTCGATTATGGATTACTGGTCCCTTTTTTACAAAAAATGGTGCCAGTCTCTTTTCATTTCCCTTTGACCGCAAATTTCTCTCAATGAATCCGCTCTCCACCATATCTCAATTAGATTTTTAATGCAGGTTCAATGATTGACCGATATTCCGGTCCAACGCAGCTGTATTAGCCCCAATCAGCGGTCAGAACAGGTATATAACACATTTTTATAACAATTTGCTAGATTTCAGGCGCTCTTGAATCAAGATTGCCCACGAGAAATCGGCGTTGATCCGCTCCAAGAGATCTTCAGTTTGCCATTTATTTCCACCAGAATCGCCCTTCTTTAGCTTCTGTTATACCACTAAATACTCTAACAATAGATAAGGTGATCTCCATAAATTTATTCCAACAGATATATCAAGATGCACCTAACAAATCAAATACTAAATGGAGAGATTTCATCTATTACAACAACAAACTAACTGTGAACTCAACTCTCATAGTAATACTACCATCAACAGCAAATGAAATACGATTTTTCAAGCCACAACATGTGGACAAATTTCCACATTGTTGGCTAGTTCCGATGCTCCTGCATCAAACTCTCGGGGAAGAAAAAAAAAAATTGTCCTTTAAACTTTCAAGACTTACTCCGTATCTCTGTAATTCAGCCGCCAACCAACTGGAATCTTCCATTGGTTGCTCTTTCCACTTGACCAAACACTGATAGTGAGTCGGACCTCTGATTTTCTTTGGCACTCTCTTTTTCCTTTTTCCTGTTTTGGGTTTTCGTCTATTATGGCGTCTCCTTGTGGTTCTTCTTTTGGCTTTTAGTATAAGAACCAATCTGCAATACATGATTAAGTCATCTAGTTGGAGTTTCATTTTCTGTCTCTTCATATATGCTCGCTGTTTGTCTTTGCTACTACATTCCTGCCATCTGCTTTTGACATCTCCCTCAAATATGCTTCTAGGAGTTAGCCATTTCACAAATACTTGGATTTTCTTCGGATTCAATTTCAACTTTTCTTTAGAGACTTCATATTCCTCCAAACCTTCATTCATCAATCTGATGGTGATTTTATATAAGGCTCGAGAATCTGTACTCATGCACCTTTCAACTTCTTCCTTCAGACTAGTACTGTTGGCACAACACATGGATTAAGGCTTCCACTGATTAGCCATGTATCCATCAACTCTTTCACTTGTGTTCCAGCTTCGACATTTTCCTGCATTACCCCGTAGGCTACTTTATTCGACGGACTGACTTCCGATATTAGATCATTATGTTCACTAATACTCCTGATAGGTAACAACCCATCCACAACAATATCAGCACAATCATTCAAGAAATTCTGAATTTCTTCAGGTAAATCTTCTAAATTTGTAGAAGTTAAAATTACCTTGGGTTTCCCAACACTAGCAAAATGCATCTCCTTACCCTTCTCATCTTCCCACAACAAGATCTTCTCATTCATCAATGTAACACTGTTTCCAGGTGCTTCTTTATCAACTTCAGCTTTCAACGGCAGTAGTGTATGCTTATTCCCATCTTTCTCCAAAGTATAAGTATTTCTTCTGCCATCATGTATGGAATTTCGGTCAAACTGCCAAGGCCTTCCAAGCAATATGTGACATACATGTATCGGCATTATATCACATAAAATAACACCTTGATAAGTGCCAATCTGAAAGTCAAATTTACATTGTTCAGTTACAAAAATTTGATGGCCTTTCTGGAGCCACGATACTTTATAAGGAGTGGGGTGTACTGTCCTTTCCAACTTCAGCTTATCCACCATCTCCGTAGAAACAAGATTGTCAGTACTACCGCTATCAATTACCAATTTGCAACACTTACCCTTGGACTTGCATACAGTTCTGAATAAAGTCCTTCTTTGAACTGGTTCTTTGGCTTCCTTAGCTTCTTCCAGTAATACCCTCTTCAGTAACAGGGATTCTCCGACTTCTGGTGGTTCCTCTTTAACTACAGGTTGAGGAATCTCCTCTCTGGCTTCGGCAACATTCACATTGCGCTGGTTCGCTGATCTCTGATGAGGGAAATCCCATTGTATATGTCCCCATTCACCACATGTGTAACATCGTACACCTCTTCCTGGCCCTTTGCCTCTGGGCACAAACCTTCCACGGCCAAAATCTCCTCTTTGTGGTGCTCTATTGCTCGCACTCCCTGCCTCATTCTGAGAGTCTTGAACTTTGGATTCAAGTATCCTTCCTTCTTTTGCTGGATTCTTACCTCTGTTTCTCCGGTTTTGTTTGCACAACAGTTTTTCCTCTGCCTTCAAGGCTGCTTGATAGGCATCCTCAACAGTTTTCAAACTTAACAGGATAATCTCATCTTGGATCTCATACCTTAGCCCATTAATATACCTGGCTACTTTCTCCAAATCATATTCTACATGCCCTGTTATGATATTTAACCTGTGAAATTCTTCAGTATATTCTTTAACAGACATTCCCTTCTGCTTCAGATTTTGCATCTGCTTAAAAAGATTCAAATGATAGTCTTTAGGAAAAAACTTGGCTTTGAGTTTGCTTACCATTTTATCCCACTGCTTGATCTTAGATTTCCCCTTTCGCGTTCTTGATGTCTGCAACTCGTCCCACCAGATGGCTGCATGGCCCTTTAGCCTAGTGACTGCAAACTTCACTCTCTTATTCTCCTCAACCTCTTCATAATCGAAATACTAATCTATGGATCTGATCCAATCCATGAGCTCCTCGGCATTTAAACTCCCATCATACATAGGAATTTCTATCTTGGGTTTGCTTCAAACTTTTGCGAGCATCTTGAGGACTTTGGCAGTTTCATTTTCTTCTCCTGCTTCATCCTCTTCATCAGATTCTTCTGAAGAACTCTCAGTTCTCTCCTCAGGTGCTCTTCTCTAAACTATTTCCATTGTCTCCATTCGTTCACGTAGTCTTTGCACTTCTTCTATCAGGACTGCATTTGGTTCTGGTCTTCCTCGACCAATTCCTCGCCTTGGCGGCATCTTGGCTGCAACCACCTGTATCTTTTGGCTCCGATACCAAAATAATGCACCTGCGACTGAGATCAATCTATTAGACTTCAAACATCAGACTTCAGTAACAAATAAAACGATCTTCTTTAACTTTAAAACGCCGGACTACCAAAGTAGAACCTCTGTTTTTCTCTCCAAAACAAACTGGATTCTTCTTGGTATCATATAGGCGCGGCCATCACACCCTTTTCCCAACGCATAAAAAAATGACACCCGTTGGTTTCAAACAAAAACAGAAAACATTGTATTTCCACCTGTGCTAGTGTTATTACAATTACCAAATGAACACATACTCATTCGTCCATCGTATCCACCGATACAATACGTTCCATCACGCAGCACATCACAGGCTTTAACCCACGCATAATAGATCACAACCAAAACAAAGGAAAGCAAACAACACATCTGTTCATCTATTATTTGACAACGCAGGTCCTTAATTTACATGGCTATCTGAATAAACGAACAGCAAAACAAAAACGCTGGTCCAACACCCCTTCAGGCATATCAAGACTTTGGTATGTAATCATAAAAAAAAATATCACACTATCGACCCCGGATTCTGAGCCAATTCCAGCCTATCACACACAGTTACATAATGCCCTTAATCTGTAGAATGCCTCCTCTGTTTTCATCACCGGATCCGATTATGGATTACTGGTCCCTTTTTTACAAAAAATGGTGCCGGTCTCTTTTCATTTCCCTTTGACTGCAAATTTCTCTCAATGAATCCGCTCTCTGCCATATCTCAGTTAGATTTTTAATGCAGGTTCGATGATTGACCGATATTCCGGTCCAACGCCGCTGTATTAGCCACAATCGGTGGTCAGAACAGGTATATAACACATGTTTATAACAATTTGCCAAATTTCAGGCGGTCTTGAATCAAGATTGCCCATGAGAAATCGGCGTTGATCCGCTCCAAGAGATCTTCAGTTTGCCATTTATTTCCACCAGAATCACCCTTCTTTAGCTTCTGTTATACCACTAATTACTCTAACAATAGATAAGGTGATCTCCATAAATTTATTCCAACAGGCATATCAAGATGTGCCTAACAAATCAAATACTAAATGGAGAGATTTCATCTATTACAACAACAAACTAATTGTGAACTCGACTCTCATAGTAATACTACCATCAACAGCAAATGAAATACAATTTTTCAAGCCACAACATGTGGACAAATTTCCACATTGCTGGCTAGTTCCGATGCTCCTGCATCAGATTTGGATTTACAAACCTGGCCTGGCACATAGGATGAATGGATGAGGGTAGCAGGCAACATGTAGAGAGGCACCCATTAGAATGATTTGAATCAGCAAGAGTGGACATGGCAGGATAACGCATGAGTCAAGTGAGCATAAAGGAGCACAAATGACTATTGAGATGGGTTGGTCCAAACTATCATTTGGGAAAAGTATGTAATATGGAACCCTGACCCATTCAAAATGGAAGGATGCAACCTTCTTCAATTTGGAATGATTGCTTGTAATGTGACAAGAGAGTTGGCTAAGGAAACAAGCATTTGACCAAGTACCATTTGGATTATAAGTGCTAACGTGAGATGAAGAGTTGGTGAAGGTATTGGAGAGGAAATGCATAAGTTTATATGGGTTTGGATAGTGTGAAATCACCCAATGTCTAGTATGATTGGGTGGGTCATTGCACAAGTCATGACACAATTTTCTACATGACAAAGTGTAGGGAGATAAGTTCTTGTTTGTCAAAGGAAAATATAAGCTTGCAAATACAAGACAAATAAATACACAAGCTTCTGCTTGAATACAGAATTTCTATTCATTAATTATTCTCTCATATACATCCATCGAGCTAGGACTATTCTCTCTTCTTGCTTCACACTACAATGGCCCAACCCTAGGTATATAAACACCAAACTTTTTAAATATGGAACCATGCAAACTCTAAATTTTCTTTCCTCATGCAAACTTAGACTTCACACTTGAACCAAACTTTTCTAACTTTCCTTTAACTTAACTCAACATTTTTCTTTTTCTTGACTCAACTTTTCTAGACAAAGCATTGGCCTACTAACTCTGGCTCACTTGACTTGTAATATTAGACTCGAATTTATTTCCTTAACTTAACTCTACTCTCCATGAATTTCACTCATATGGGAGTAATTACTATTTCTAAACCCCTCGTAATTATTACCCTATGAAACAACCTTAACATAATCGTGACTCAACTATGCATGTTATGCTTGCAATAAAAATTGACTCAAAAAACATTTTACAATGCAGTTTTTTCTTTTTCATTTCTTCCATATTTTATAACCTTGAAACTACTTCATTTTCAATTGTGCTTTCTTGATGTAAGCTCCATATTTCTTCACTTTTTTCTACTGCAATTTTTCTTTTACTTCTTTTATATTTGTTCTAAAAAAAAATTAGCCTTTCATAGTCTAACTTCTATAGATTCCTCTTGAAAGATTTGTTCACTCATGGAATATTACCACAACTCTTCATATTTAGACTATTAACTTTGCCATGCTTCTTCCACTTCATATCCCTGATCTTCTTTTTTCCATATTCCTTGATAGTAGAATTTGATCTTTTCTTGACTCCATTGTTGAAAGGTTGTTTCAATGTTTTCTTCTTCATCTTCAAAACTTCCATGCCCTTTCCTACATATTTTTCTTCGTCTTCTCTTTAGATATAAT
Source organism: Pinus taeda (assembly GCA_000404065.3). Classification (NCBI taxonomy): domain Eukaryota; kingdom Viridiplantae; phylum Streptophyta; class Pinopsida; order Pinales; family Pinaceae; genus Pinus; species Pinus taeda. The sequence goes on from APFE031442405.1 coordinate 116,652, forward strand.
TGTAACTGTATTGTTGTCCTATTTACTTGTACACTCAAAATAAAAGTTAAAAACATATTCATTACGATGGGTCTTGATATAGACTTGAAATGTTGACATTCAAAAATGTCTCCTATGGAATTTTCGACATCTCAAATTCATCTACATTATGCTCTGTAGTGAGAGATTTCTCTTCTTCTTCTTTCTTCTCTACCTCTTCAATTGCATTGAGGCTATCTTTCACTATTATGTTGTTAGTGGACATTCTCATCAAAAACTCATGACGCACTTTATCCTCTTCTTAACCATTAATTGCTGCTAGATCATGCATTTGTTCATGAGAAACTCTAATTATTTCTTCATAACTTGCTACTACAGTGGTAGCTTCAACCTTCAATTCTTCAACAAATATGGAACTTTCTATATTTCCACAATCGGTCCTTGTTTCAAAAAAGACCATAAATTTCATCAACATAATTTTCATCCACTTTGTGGTGAGATATTTGAGCATGCATGTGCTCATTAACAATTTCAACTTCACCAAATTCATCATTTGTTTTTGGATTCATGAGAGGTGCACTTTCATCTCTACAAACCATTACTTCATATGAAAATTTGTCTTTGTTATTCTCAAACTTAAATGCCTCAAACTCTGATGCAAAGAGGTCATCATCAACTACAATCATACCAACTAGATCACAAATGTTATTCACTTCTTTATTGGAAGCTTCATCATCGTCAACAAGGTCTATTGTTGGATTCACCAATTCACAATTCACTTTGCATTCTCCATCCACATCTGTCTTGTCACAATGGGGTTCACCATCATCTTCACCATCCATGTTATAGTGGGGTTCTTGAGCATCTATATGCTCTTGCTCTACTTCACACATAGAGGCTTCAACTTCTCACTCTACAATATTTTCTATGTCTTCTTCATGCATATGCATGTTTGCATGATGGGTTTCACTTTTATAGTATTTATGACCATCATCCACATTTGAGTGGGATTCTCCAAGCTCTATTTTCCTCCTAGTGTCATGCTCATTTACTTGTAGACCTGCAGTTGACTTTCTATTGATTCTTCAACAAACTATAACATAAGTTTATACTTTATGTCACTTTCTTTTATACCAAATTCTACTTCTAGTGTCTTCCATGCTTCCTAAGAAGATAGATATTTTTCTACCTTTCAAAAGGACTTCTCATCCATTGCATATTTTATAAGATCCAATACTAAGGAATCACATACTTCATCATATGGGATATTAGACTGATACTCAATCAACTCTTTACATCGAAGAAAAGTTTTTCATTTTGATAGTTCTCAAAAATTAAAATTTTTACTAGTAAATTTTGGAAGTGTTACTAGATTTATCATGATCCATTCATCCTCAAATTTTTATAATTAATCTAGTTGTCTTTTATACGCCCCAACTTTGGCGAGAACCTCTATGAGCTCCTCAGAATACTTTGGCTCTTCCTTTTTTTTTCTTTTCTCGATTTGCTTCAGTCTTGTTTTGCGACCCATGATTGTCGTCTTTCTTTTATCTTCTATCTTCTTTCCCTATTGTGTCAACCTTCTAGAAATAAATGTTACATACACTTGATTATCTTTAAATTTAAACATTTTAAATTTCACTTTAACGGTGGCTCCCAACAACTACTAGCAACTTTGCTAAGATCTTCTACACAAATTCTTATGGAGGCTCATGGCTATAGCTTACAATGGAGACTCCTTCTTTGGTCAGTGGTAGTTCCTCTTTCCTCTTGATATGGTCGTGTCTCTATAGGCTACTCACCCTAATATTTTACTAGTGTGGGTTTACAAACTCTCAATGAGCTCTATTTTCTACTTATGGACCAATGGATGCAAGCTTCAATTTGCAGGATACTCACAATAGCCAAGGCTCTTAGTGGAAGTAGCTCATGACCTTCTTAACTCCTTTGGTTCTTTGAAACCTTGCTAAACCTTGCTATGATACCACTTGTTATTTATAGGCATAGATAAACATGTAAACAAAATACAAATAAGTACACAAGCTTCTTCTTGAATAAATAAGTTCTATTCATTAATTATTCTCTCATATACATCCACCGAGTTGTTGTTATTGTCTCTTCTTTCTTCACATTACAATGACCCAACCATGAGTATATAAACACTACACTTTCTAAATATAGAATCATGCAAACTCCAACCTTCTTTTCCTCATGAAAACTATGACTTGATGCTTTAACTAAACTTTTCTAACTTCACTTTCACATAAATCGACATTTTTTTCTTAACTCATCTTTTCTTGACAAGGCATTAGATTTTTAACTTCCACCCACTTGACTTCTAATATCATACTAACTTGCTTTCCTTCACTTAACTTAACTCTTCATACACTGTATGCATATGAGAGTACTTACTATTTCTATCAAGTGAAACAATTTTGATCTTTGACAAAGTTGTGATCGATGACCTTAAATCAAATAGGAAATTTGGGGATAGGTTTATATGAATGGTGTGCTCTTATCATTTTTAGGTTGTTATATGAGACTAGAGTTCACTTGGTTGTAACACATTTGAATATGTGACAATTGTTAGGCTAGTTGGGTTGTTGACTCTATAAGATTACTTTCATTCATATCATTTTCATATTGGTTATGTTAAGGCATAATTGTATGGAACGATTATCTAAATATTTCAATAAGTGTCAAACTTATGAATCTTAATAATCGTGAAATATAAAAAGTGAGCTGTAGTATGGAATGACGTGTTTTCATATTGAGAAAATCGATGAGATGAAATGAGTCATGATGCACCACAAACCTATAGTGATTGGCCATCTAGGTGCACTAAGTCAGCCTTCAATGTGGGTGACTATAGGGGCATGATAATGGATTTTTAGCTTAAATTAAAGGTTATGTTAGAGGTACTCTTTCAATCTCCTTCATAATATATATATATATATATATATATATATATATATATATAGAGAAGAGAGAGAGAAAGAGAGAGAGAGAGAGAGAGAGAAGATATCTACTAAGTGAGGAAGATATATTACATATTCATTATCAATTACAAATATTACTTGGTTTCTAAAGATGCATTTATGGATTTCTAATTACTAGATGAAAATCTTTACCAAATTTTAATACCTAACAATAAATTGGTATCAAAAAATACTAAGTGATTTTGTATATATATAGAATATATATATATATATATATTAGTGGAAAAAAAAATTACAATAAGAAATTTTAAATATTAAATGTTATCTAAGAAATAATTAATTTATTGTTATTTATTATTGGTAAAAGTGACTATGTTCAATCTTCAATAATGTGCTTGAGTCATTATGTAATGTACTTGTCAAAAGAATAAAGAAAAGAAATATTATTATTGTTGTGACTTATTAAATCATGGGTTTCATTCTTGAGTAACCATGTTTTAGGCCAAAGTCTCCATTGAGAAATTCTAGGATTTATTCTAAGTCTATAGAATTATTATACATTTAAAGAGACCCTTCTTGGGCTTTTGAATCATGTAAATCGGTTTAGTATTGAGTCAAATATTAATTATGGAATCTCCACACCATGTCAGCCTAAGAGAAGATCAAGTCGGCCTAAGGACCTGGGTAGAAGTGTGAATATATGTTTGTCGGGCAGAAGTGTGAACTAGGAAGCTGGGAAAGTCTATTGTTGAGAAGCCAAAGTGAATGCAAGTTTGGGAAAGTCTAAGGATTGAAGGCAAATCGAAATTTTGGTGGTGGTCTCTCTCTGTTTCATGCTTTGGATTGGGAGAATGAAGTATCCCAAGTTGGAATGTTGTCGAAAGCTATGAGTTGCCACAAGTTGTTGAATAGTTGAAGTTGTTGGAAAGAGATCAATCTTCTGGAGGCTGACTTGGTGTTAAGGGAAGGCTTTGTCAAGGTCTAGGGTAAAGATTTTCAAAGAATTCTATTGAAAGAAAGAATTACTTTGACTGGTTTTTCCACTCGAGGGAGGTTTTGCCCTGGCATGTGCCTACATCTTGTGTTCATGGTGTTATGTATTGTTTCTTTTTGTAGTTTCTTGATGACCTAAAGAAAGAAGATATAAAGAATAGTAATAACAAGTAACATCACAAGTACTTGTACCTCAAGTGCATACATGTTCTTGACTAGCACACCAATATGTTTCATTTGTCCCACCGTCATGAATTTTTTTTGAAAAAGAGTTTATTTTAAATCAACGATATCTTCCTCATCCGAACTCTAATTCAGCAGATTTTTTTTTTTAATTTGGGTATTTTTTTTCACAAGGAATCCATCTACTATTTTTTCCTGAAGATTTTACACAGATATTTTCAGATCTGCTTTACAAACTTGCGGCCCAAAAAAGTTCGGCTCTGATACCATGTAGAAAATCCTATAGATTCACAAGCTCATGTAATTTACTAAAGCATAGGACATGAATCTAATTCTACTTTCACCCAACGGAAGCCAATAGATCAATGAAACAACATGAACAAGAAGAAGATAAATCAACGGAACATAACACAATATGTATCCGAGGGAAGCCTCAGCTCAAAACCCCTACTATATGTATTGCACTAATAAAAAATACAAGATGAGAATACAATGTTGATTCTCACTAGAACAATCCCTGCACAACTATAATCAACTCTCAACTCACAAGCTAGCTCAAGCTAAATCCTTAGGATCTTCTGCTTCTCTCCAAGCCCTTATTTCCTTGCACCTTTAGTCAAATAATTTGGATGAATACATTATGCTCTGCTCAACCTTGAGCTTAACCTGCACAAGTATTTCCTATCCTCCGCCTGATGACTTCCTATACTTCCTGATGATTTCCTTAGCCAAATTTCCAAGCTTCCAAGATTCTAATTCTTTGCACAATTCCTAAGAGAATTAGCCCGTATTTAAAGGAAAATTCCTCATCCATAACTGCACAATCCAAAATTTGGTCTTTCTCTAATTGCATGCATGATATTTACAACTCACTAAATCATACAACTGATAGTACAATGTCCCTACACTGTAGTCTCAATTGGGTCTTTCTCTGAACTAACATGCATAAGTTTTTGATGAGGGAATCTTCAATTAAATAGAGTAACACTTGTGGATGCACTAGTGCACCAACTGACAGCTAATCCTCTATTAGTTCCACAAACAGTTACAACTAATTTAACTGATCATAACTCAGTAAACTGAGTTATCTAATTACAACTCATAAATAAACTCATCTTGAATCCCTAAAACTTAGGGAGAACATATACATGACTTCCAAAATACTTCCAACTCGAAATTCCTAAGTTAACTAAGTCAACAAAACTTAGTTAACTATTACATGTTTCTATTAGAAAATAATTCCAAGTTTAATTCACAATTTAATTCAAGGACAAATTAAATTGGAATTTCTAGATTCTATTTTTAACATTTCCTGTTGTTATTTTCAACAAACCTTAACTGAAGGGTATGTTAATGTGAATGTGTGAAATCCTAAGTTTCTTAGGGTGATTGTGACTTGCTAGTTGAAGTTTTATTGTTGATGTCTTGTTTGGGATTTTCGGTGTGAGATGGAAATCCTAACTATTTAGGATCGAGTGATAAGGTTTGAAATTCCAGAACCTTTGAAGTTCTGGTAATGTTGGGTTTGCTATGTTTCTACATTGGAACCCTAGCTCATTGGGGTTTGGTGGAGTGTATGTTTGTACATTGGAACACTAGCTCATTGAGGTTTGGTGGAATGTGTAAGCAAGAACCTTACATTGTCTTAAAAATGTTTCTTGTGGTATGGGTGTGTTTGTTTGATCAAACTCTAGTGTAATCAAAATTATTGTGTGTCTAACTCTTATTTGAGATTGTTGTGAAGTTGGGTTTGACTAATACATGATATGATATATTTGCATGATAACAAAATCTAGGCATATATAGATATGTTCTTTTGGTTGAAGTCCTTGGTTGGTCCAATACAAGATATTGTTGGACATATGATATCCCTATGTCTGGTTATGAATTCCTAGATATGCGTTGAACTAGTCATTGATGGTCATAGTCCTTGTCTAAGATTCTAGGATGTTGATGTTTGAAAAGATAGGGTGTTATACCTAAACCCTAGTAAAGTTAATAGTTGTTTAGTATATGTGACATAACAAGCTAAATTTTATTAGATGATTGTTGGAAAATGAAAATCTAGGGTTTGGCATTTAAACCCTACTAATGTGTTGACGGTGTTGGACCCGCCAACATGTCAATGGGATAATCCTGGTAAGAAGTCCCAATTAGACCTCAAACCATTTGGTGTAGGAGTCCTAGCAGTGGGTCGTAAGGTAATGCCTTGACTGCGATGTTGCACAGAGGCAAGTAAGATAACCCTGTCGGTAGCAAGGGTGTGACTAATGCAAAGTGTCAAGGAATGTGTATGAGAGGTTCCAACATTTCAAAGGGAGAGGAAGGTGAAGGTGGGTTCCAGGTTGAAAGGGATCAGTCCCAAATCTGCTGGGAACACACCACATAAATGCGCAGCTTCCAGCAAAGCAATCGACATGGATGCGGTAGTCACAACATACAAGGTAAGATAACACGAATAACACTTATGGATCAGTATGAGAAAAGTGTAACGGTTGATATAACAAGGTTCAGAGAAAGGTCTACCTGATTTCCAGAAAAGAAGTTGACACAAATGGTGACAACATTAATAACATATGCAACACATTAACAACAAGATTCATATAATTACATACAAATCAGTTCATATACAAGTACGTAAGTTAAACAACATGTATCATTAAGGCAACCGGAACAGTCCAACTACAATAACAACATATGCATGAAAATGTGTTGGCTCTTATTATTAAAGAAGTGTAAGTCACAATCATACAATACACCATGTAAACCTGCTAGCCCCATTAGTGGACCATTACAGCCACATCCACGTGCTCCTCCAAAGAGATGTACTTTCTCCATGTAGTGGAGAAGCCAAGGCACGTTACAATATTGTCCAAGCCTTCTTTAAGACAGTCTTAATAAAAGCTTGGCTAACCAAAAGCCTATACAATGAGTTATGACAGTTCAACTACCCTCATGACTTTTAACCTACTCTATGACTGTTACATCCAACTATTGACACTTGACTTACACTTGACATGATTCAACATTATAATGCACATGTACTAATGTAAGACAACATGGCTTGAGCAAGTCGTGCAAGACATCACTAACACTCAGTTCACTGTGGTGAGACCAACTCTTTGACATGCTTGTGATGGTGAAGCTGGTGAGCTGATGCAAAGATTCATCGTCCGTGATGGTGTGCATGCACCTCATGGTGACATGTTACTGAAGTGAACTCTTGCCTCCATTGCAACCAATGCATTGGTTTGGCCCCTTCATCCAACTCATCTGCTAACATGCACATGGTCTTCTTGGGTACAGTTAAACTGACAACACACTGATGCATAATGTCTATGCTGATCTTCAAGTGTGTTTTGGTGGTCATGTGCATCAACTTGCCAAAGTACATGTTCAACTCTAGTTGGACTTGCTTCTTGTCTTCGCCTTGGTGAGTGTATTGAATGGGTTGGATTGCATATGTGCACTCAACGACATGCATGCTGCTGGATCCTTTGCATGCGATCAACAACACTGCTCATGATGCAGGAGCATCCAGCTCCGAGGAGACATAAAGGGCTGACAGTCTCATGAAAAGATCAGAACAAATAGTCGTTTATTTTAATTGGACAAGTGTTGGGCTTGTCAGTAACAGGACTTTACTTTTACTTATGTTATTTTATTTATGTGTCTATAGGTTGAGAGAATTAAGGAGTTGTAGTGGAACACTGTTACAGTTTATTAGGAACTGGTAACAGGACAAAAATAATTAATTAGTTTCCTTAAAAGTTACAATAGTTAGAAACAGTTACAGAACTGACAAAACAGTCGCTTTCTGTTGAGACAGTTTTACAAGAACAATTAAGTTGCATTAGATTAAAAGCAGGAAGGGGACCATTGTAGGGGATTCCCCCGTAAGAGAAAAAAAGAGAAAATACAGTCATTACAAATTTGCATTTCTTTTACTAGAAATTAACTTCAAGTCCTTTCTTTCATCACTGTAAAGATCGATATCAAATTATTTTCTATCACTGTAACGACAAATGCCAAGTCATCTATTATTACTGTAAAGTTTTCCATGTCATATAATATGTTTTAACAGAACAGAATAGCATAGAAGTAAACAGACAGGAGGCTAGCAAAGTACAGTCGAACGACACAAGCATCAACTCAAGTTACGGACCAGGAGCGAGGAAGCAGCGAAGGTCGAAAGAGTCCCAGGTGGTGCAACAAAGTGGAGAGTACAGAGAAGGGTCCCACGAATGACATCACAGACAAGAGAATAGACTTGACATCGAAGTATATACAGGTAATTTGAAAAATGACAAACCCTCATAGCAAACTTCACGGCTAAGCAAATACAGAAATGAAATGAACATATACTGTAAACCATTTCATGCATTTATTATTACCTAACACGCAAAAGTAGAAGACTCACATTCACTGTTAAAGAACTTCATATATTGAAAAGAACAGAGTACAGACCAGTTCAGGCCGAGCTTTACCACCACAAAGAAACCACGGAATAATATATAATTCTGAATCATTAACATAAGAACAAACGGGTTACGAGAGGCCGAGGGTTTGTAGCGCCTGAGCGCGAATCTACAGTAGGAGGGCTCGATTTATCGAGAGACCCTCTCAACAAATACAAATAAAACACCCAGAATCATATGTCCATCTTCCTAAAAGGACAACCGAGTAGCGGAGCTACCAAAAATCAACAGTCGAAATGACTAACGCCCAATAGGGGTTTTCATCAACAGACCGCCATATTGCCGAGAACAAGAATCAAGAACAGAGAGGGACATAACCTCTACAGAACCAGACTTTCTACCTATAGAGAGCCTACAAAATCTACGGAACCGACAATAAAATACAGTCTACGAATTGGAGAAACACTACCCGTGACCCGGAGCGGCTAAGCATTCGATAGGGCTGCAGAGCATTGTTAGCCATAGAGCCATCACAGGTGAATACCTGCCACAGGAACAGAACGGTGTTAAACCCCAAAAGAACGCCCATAAACAGTGAGATAAAAACAAGAAATAAATAAGGGTCTGTGAGGAAATTACCTGTGAGCCGAGAGTGGGATTCGAAGAAAACCAGAGAACTGCCATAACCTATTGACAGTAGCGGAAGGGTGTTAGAAGTGGAATGACAGAAATGCCAGGTCGTATATCAGGGAGGAGAAGTCTTACCTCGTAGCCGGGAGAAGCGTTGGAGCGTGGAGTGTAACCTGTCATCAGTGAGAACCAGTCAATCATCTAAATTGCAGACAGCATGAGTGCAAAGCCAAAACACAATAAACCGTGCCTAAAGTTTAGCATTAACATAGTATAGAGAAAAGAGTACTGTTACAGGCCTCGAAGGCACATACCCATAACCGCAGAGATTCAGCAAGATACAGGTAAGTCACCACTGATAAACAGGTAAAGAAACTCGAGGGTTTCACACAGTTGCAGACGGAGTCGTCCAGAACAGCGGCAGAGTAAGAATGGCGAAATGAGCGCGGGGATTGTTGACAAAAGGCGGAGCAACTGGTAGGTGTGAGGTTGTAACCGAAAGTCCCGGGAAGAACCCTAAACCGAACCTCGAGGCATCGTACCGGGGAGTAAAGTCAATATTAAAGTTCAGTCCGGACGCGGTCATATCAGGGCAGGTGTGAGAATCGGCGGGAGCTACCATAAGTGGTATCAGAGCCAAGTTTTGAGTTAGAATTAATGGAATAGGTAGAAGGCGAAGGTGAGGCAAGAGGAAGAGCAAGAGGAAGGGGAAGAGGCAGAGGAGGAATGGTCCACAGGCCAGTAGATGATGGATTGCGAGAAGAGATAAGAGTTTTGCGTGAGAGATTGGCAGTGATAGAGGCTGGAGGAAGAAGAAATCCAGCAGATAACAGTGATGAAGAGGCAGTTGAACCAGAGCAGGATGAGTTTGAGGGAATAACACCGGAACTGAGATTATTAAAGTCAGTTTTGCTGTCCAGTCATAAGCCAAGGCATGAGTTGCCTACTTATGACAGAAGATTATCGGCAGACGTGTTGTTAGATTGGCTAAGTGAAGTGAATAAATTCTTTGAGTTTGAGGAGACCAGCGAAGACAAACAGATAAGGTTTGCCGCCACCAAGCTGAAAGGACATGCGTCCTTATGGTGGGACAGCGTTCAGGCAGGAAGAAGGAGATTAGGCAAACAGCCAATCAAGAAATGGGCCAGGATGGAAGCGAAACTGAAAGAGAAGTTCTTACCGAAAGACTATCATATAATGTTGTACAGACAGGTACAGAACCTGAAACAGAGGGGGATGACTGTTAGAGAATTTACAGAGGAATTCTATAAATTAAATCTGCGAGCAGGGTATGTGGAAGATACCTCAGAGAAAACATCCAGATTTGTAAATGGCTTGAGAGGGGAGATTTTGGATGAGATTGGTATCCTTTCACCACAGACGTTAGATGAAGCCTATCAGTTTGCACTGAAGGCTGAAGAGAAGATAAATAGGAAGCAGAACTCCCGGAGAGGAGGTGGTTCTGGCAGAGGAAAAGGCAAAGTGTATGGCAGAGAGAGAGGTACAGTCACAAATGAGGAAGGTAGCAGTTCCAAATCTGCTGGTACGACAGATAAAGACAACAGCAACAGGGAAGGGCGACCAGCTCAGAGAGGACGAGGATTTGGTCGAGGCCGGGGAACTGTCCAGTGTTATCGTTGTCATAAGTTGGGACATAAGTCTTATGACTGTCCTGAGGGCGAACCAGTAGGCGGGAGAGGAACCTATGTTGCCCAGCCAGAGGATGCAGAGGAGACACCTCAGGAAGCGGAGAACACACCTGAGATAGGTGAAGCCTTGGTATTGAATAAGGTGCTGTTGAAGCCAGCCAAGGAAGTTGCAGAGCCAGATCAGCGAAAGGCTTTGTTTCGCACTGTCTGCAAGTCACAAGGCAAGTGCTGTAAGGTAATTGTTGACAGCGGAAGTACCGATAACTTGGTAGCTGTGGAGATGGTGGAGAAGCTGGGATTAAAGAGGTTGAAGCATCCCACCCCCTACAAAGTATCGTGGCTGCAGAAGGGGCATCAACTGTTAGTTGATGAACAGTGTGAAGTAGAGTTTCAGATTGGAAAGTACAAGGACAAGATCCTTTGTGATGTGATGCCAATGGATGTCTGTCATTTGTTGTTAGGACGACCTTGGCAGTTTGACAGAGGTGCAGTTCACGATGGAAAAACTAACTGCTACAAATTTGTGAAAGATGGGATCAAGCATACGCTTATACCCATCAAAGAGGAAAACACAGCAGAGGCTAGTGGAGTGAAAGCACTGCTGTTAGGAGGGAAAGAATTCATAAAAAAGATTGAGGACAGCGAGATAAATTTTGCTGTCATAAGGAGACCAAGAACATTGGTACTCCACACATAGGTTTCAGATTTACCAGAGGAAGTTCAGAGGTTGCTACAAGATTTTGGAGACATTGTGGTGGATGATCTTCCGGATGAGTTGCCACCTAGAAGGGGTATTAGTCACTGCATTGACTTTATACCAGGAGCAAGTCTGCCAAATAAAGCAGCCTACCGCATGAGTCCCAAGGACCATGAAGAGATTAGAAAACAGGTCCAAGAGTTGTTGGACAAAGGGTTGATTCGGGAGAGCATGAGCCCATGTGCAGTACCCACTATTTTGGCTCCCAAAAAAGGAGGAGAATGGAGGATGTGTACGGATTCCAGGGCTATTAACAAGATTACCGTTAGGTACAGGTTTCCCTTGCCAAGGATGGACGATATGATGGATTGTCTGAGTGGAGCGACTTACTTTTCGAAGATTGATTTGAAAAGTAGGTATCACCAGATCCGGATTCGTGAGGGAGATGAATGGAAAACTGCATTCAAGACAAACGAAGGCTTATACGAATGGCTGGTGATGTCGTTTGGTTTGAGCAACGCTCCCAGCACGTTCATGCGACTGATGAATGAAGTGCTGAAGGAATTTAACGGTAAGTTTGTTATAGTTTACTTGGAAGATATTCTGATTTTTAGTAAGACTAAGGAGGAGCATTTCAGGCATTTGCAGAGCGTGTTGAGAAAATTACAGCAAAACAAGCTGTTAATTAATTTGAAGAAATGTACCTTTTTTCAGAGAGAACTGATATATCTGGCTTTTGTTATTGCGGAGAATGAATTAAAAATGGATCCAGAAAAAGTGGCAGCTATAGTTAGCTGGCCTTCTCCGAAGACTTTGTTTGAAGTTCGAAGTTTCCATGGACTTGCCAGTTTTTACAGGAAGTTCATTAGAAATTTCAGCGAGATTTGCGCACCAATGTTAGATACAATCAAGAAAGTGAATCAGCCTTTTCACTGGACTGAAGCAGCAGAAAACAATTTTCAAATCTTGAAAAAGAAGATTACTGAAAGACCTGTGTTGAGACTGCTTGATTTCAACAAACTTTTTCAAGTTCGTTGTGACGCCAGTGGCACAGCCATTGGAGCAGTCGTTAGCCAGGAGGACAGACCAGTTGCTTATTTCAGCGAAAAGCTAAACGAGAGCAGACAGAAGTACTCGACCTATGACAAGGAGTTCTACGCCATTGTACAGGCTTTGAAGCACTGGCGGCATTATCTACTAGGTAACGAATTTGTTTTATTTTCTGATAATTCTGCGTTACAATACATTATGCAGCAGCATAAGTTGAACCACAAGCATGCAGCTTGGGTTGAGTACTTACAAAGTTTCACGTTTGTGCTTAAACACATTAGTGGGCAATCGAATAAAGTAGCAGATGCACTTAGTAGGAGAACATTACTGTTACAGGAAAGCACAATGCAGATCTTAGGATTTGAACAATTGAAAGAGCTGTATCCGACCAACACCGAGTTTATGGAGGCCTATGAGGCTTGCCAAAACCCGCTGTTACGAAATGACAGCAAATGGCTGGATTATAACCTACAGGAAGGGTTGCTGTTCAAAGGAGGACAATTGTGTATTCCCAACTGTTCCATGTGGGAAAATATCATACAGGAAAAACACAGCGGAGGCCTAGCAGGACACTTCGGAATTGACAAGACCGTTTCTCAGGTACAACATTTCTATTTTTGGCCTAAGTTACAGCGAGATGTGCAGAGGTATGTTACTAGATGTAAAATTTGTCAATTGGCAAAAGGTCACAGTCAGAACACTGGACTTTATATCCCATTACCCATTCCTAGTAGACCTTGGGATTCGGTCAGCATGGATTTTGTGCTGGGATTACCAAAAACACAACGCGGCTTTGATTCACTGATGGTTGTAGTCGACCGATTTTCGAAGATGGCACACTTTGTACCGTGCAGGAAAGCCAACGACGCTACTTACATAGCACACCTTTTTTTTACAGAGATCGTGCGGTTACATGGACTTCCACGAAGCATTATCTCTGACAGAGATGTCAAGTTTACAGGTCATTTCTGGAGAACTCTGTGGAAGAAGTTAGATACTCAGTTAGAGTTCAGCTCCGCTTATCATCCGCAGACGAACGGACAGACGGAGGTAGTGAACCGAAGCCTGGGGAATCTGCTCAGAAGTTTAACAGGTGAAAATTCTCGAGCTTGGATCGTGTACTGGCACAGGCGGAGTTCACATACAACGATTCTCCTAACCATAGCACAGGTCACAGTCCATTTCAAATTCTGTACGGCATGCACCCGCGAGGAGTGCACGAGTTACGAGATTTGGGCAAACTGGAAAAACGGAGCGCTGATGGAGAATATTTTGCCCAAGCCATGAGCAAACTGCACGAACAGGTTAAGCTGAAGCTACAGGACAGCAGTCAGAAGTACAAGCAGCGAGCTGATACAAGACACCGGGAAGTTCAGTTTAATGTCGGAGATGAAGTTCTTGCATACTTACGCAAGGAACGTTTTCCCAAGCGAGAGTACAGCAAGCTCAAGTTTAAGAAAATCGGGCCCTACAAGATCATTCGCAAATTTTCTGCGAACGCTTACAAGATCCAGTTGCCACCAGGGATTGGTATTTCCCCTATCTTTAACGTGGCAGATTTGTTTCCCTATATTGCAGGTTCAGCAGATGATGCGGCAGCAGAGCCACCGCGGGACACCCAATTGAAAGGAGATTCATGGACGAGACAGATGCCGATGGCACCACCCGTCGAAATCGAGGGAATTTTGGACACACAGGTAGCTAGGCGCACACGCAGGAAGGAGTATTTGAAATATTTAGTAAAGTGGAAGAACCGTCCAATAGAGGACAGTTCATGGTTGAATGCGACACAAATACAAAAGGCAGGCTACTCTGTTGACGACCTCATGGAATGGAGCCATGACTTTTTGCCACCCCGGGAGCCTGATGCAGGAGCATCCAGCTCCGAGGAGACATAAAGGGCTGACCGTCTCATGAAAATATCAGAACAAATAGTCGTTTATTTTAATTGGACAAGTGTTGGGCTTGTCAGTAACAGGACTTTACTTTTACTTATGTTATTTTATTTATCTGTCTATAGGTTGAGAGAATTAAGGAGTTGTAGTGGAACACTGTTACAGTTTATTAGGAACTGGTAATAGGACAAAAATAATTAATTAGTTTCCTTAAAAGTTACAATAGTTAGAAACAGTTACAGAACTGACAAAACAGTTGCTTTCTGTTGAGACAGTTTTAGAAGAACAGTTAAGTTGCATTAGATTAAAAGCAGGAAGGGGACCATTGTAGGGGATTCCCCCGTAAGAGAAAAAAAGAGAAAATACAGTCATTACAAATTTGCATTTCTTTTACCAGAAATTAACTTCAAGTCCTTTCTTTCATCACTGTAAAGATAGATATCAAATTATTTTCTATCACTGTAACGACAAATGCCAAGTCATCTATTATTACTGTAAAGTTTTCCATGTCATATAATATGTTTTAACAGAACAGAATAGCATAGAAGTAAACAGACAGGAGGCTAGCAAAGTACAGTCGAACGACACAAGCATCAACTCAAGTTACGGACCAGGAGCGAGGAAGCAGCGAAGGTCGAAAGAGTCCCAGGTGGTGCAACAAAGTGGAGAGTACAGAGAAGGGTCCCACGAATGACATCACAGACAAGAGAATAGACTTGACATCGAAGTATATACAGGTAATTTGAAAAATGACAAACCCTCATAGCAAACTTCACGGCTAAGCAAATACAGAAATGAAATGAACATATACTGTAAACCATTTCATGCATTTATTATTACCTAACACGCAAAAGTAGAAGACTCACATTCACTGTTAAAGAACTTCATATATTGAAAAGAACAGAGTACAGACCAGTTCAGGTCGAGCTTTACCACCACAAAGAAACCACGGAATAATATATAATTTTGAATCATTAACATAAGAACAAATGGGTTACGAGAGGCCGAGGGTTTGTAGCGCCTGAGCGCGAATCTACAGTAGGAGGGCTCGATTTATCGAGAGACCCTCTCAACAAATACAAATAAAACACCCAGAATCATATGTCCATCTTCCTAAAAGGACAACCGAGTAGCGGAGCTACCAAAAATCAACAGTCGAAATGACTAACGCCCAATAGGGGTTTTCATCAACAGACCGCCATATTGCCGAGAACAAGAATCAAGAACAGAGAGGGACATAACCTCTACAGAACCAGACTTTCTACCTATAGAGAGCCTACAAAATCTACGGAACCGACAATAAAATACAGTCTACGAATTGGAGAAACGCTACCCATGACCCGGAGTGGCTGAGCATTCGATAGGGCTGCAGAGCATTGTTAGCCACAGAGCCATCACAGGTGAATACCTGCCACAGGAACAGAACGGTGTTAAACCCCAAAAGAACGCCCATAAACAGTGAGATAAAAACAAGAAATAAATAAGGGTCTGTGAGGAAATTACCTGTGAGCCGAGAGTGGGATTCGAAGAAAACCAGAGAACTGCCATAACCTATTGACAGTAGCGGAAGGGTGTTAGAAGTGGAATGACAGAAATGCCAGGTCGTATATCAGGGAGGAGAAGTCTTACCTCGTAGCTGGGAGAAGCGTTGGAGCGTGGAGTGTAACCTGTCATCAGTGAGAACCAGTCAATCATCTAAATTGCAGACAGCATGAGCGCAAAGCCAAAACACAATAAACCGTGCCTAAAGTTTAACATTAACATAGTATAGAGAAAAGAGTACTGTTACAGGCCTCGAAGGCACATACCCATAACTGCAGAGATTCAACAAGATATAGGTAAGTCACCACTGATAAACAGGTAAAGAAACTCGAGGGTTTCACACAGTTGCAGACGGAGTCGTCCAGAACAGCGGCAGAGTAAGAATGGCGAAATGAGCGCAGGGATTGTTGACAAAAGGCGGAGCAACCGGCAGGTGTGAGGTTGTAACCGAAAGTCCCGGGAAGAACCCTAAACCGAACCTCGAGGCATCGTACCAGGGAGTAAAGTCAATATTAAAGTTCAGTCCGGACGCGGTCATATCAGGGCAGGTGTGAGAATCGGCGGGAGCTACCAGCTCACCATGTTTTCTCTGTGTCAGCTGTTGGGATGGATCCTTAACTTGTACTGGCGCAGTTTCATCTGTGAGTGCATGTTATGCCCACTGTTGTTCTTGTTCCTACTGCAACTCATTGGACTATTTGCGCAGCTTAATGTTCCTCTTGAGTTGTTGCTTCAGCACGTGCAAATCCTTCTTTATTCCATCTTCTACCTTCATACGATCTTCATGTCACATCATCACTTCATAGCCCGAGTCTCCAAAGTTTCTTTCATTATTAATGGATCTTCTTGATGTTGCAACTTTGCTCCACCTCTATGTTGTCAACAACCTTCCTCTTACATTCATTTCATTTGTTGCGTTCGCTACATTTGGTATGCTACCTTCAACTATTGTTCATGATGATGCTCAATATGATGTTGTTTCTTGATGACCTTGTCCATGAACAAGTTGATGTCTTTGCAAGAAGGTAAGCCCATGGAAACTTGATCGACTGCATCCCCAAGCATGCTCTAAACGGTGTCTTCATCTCTGCTCTCTTGGAAACCATTTTACCTATATTGCTGAGAAGCACATGAACACCTATGATAACTGGAGACATGGAAACACTCATACCAAGTAATTTTTCAGACGAAAGGAAAAATGAACATGAGAACTGACTTGCAACATACCTGGGTGAATGATCATCAAGGTTGTGCAATTTTGGCCGGGAGGTTGGGAGACTGACTACCAAGACTACATAAGGCATAGTCCAGGCTACTGGGAAAATAACTAACTACTGGAACCACAAAATGTGCAATCTAGTTGGGAAGTTGACTGCTAGGATTGTGGAATGCGCGATTCCAGCTGGGAAAGACAATTGGCCCAAGGACAGATTTGCGCAAATTTTTGGGCCAAGCAACCACTAACCTCCAAAAATGCACAATTTAGTCAAGGAGGCCAATGCTAGGCCAAAATGTGCAAATCTGGAGAGGAAGGTGACCTTCCTTCTCCAGATTACACAATGCAGCCTTAATGAAGGCAAAGGTCGGGCCAAGGTTGGCCCGACTCACCAACGGGCAACTAAAAGCAAGTAAGTCGATGAAATGCAAGGCAACACTAAGTAATAGAAGAAGTCATAAACAGTGCATGGAAAACATGAATGGAGGATTGAGCAAACATATCAAAATGCATGTGGGTTAGGTCATTCACTGGTTGGGCAAACGTCCGTGAAAAATAGTTTCATGCATGTGACAATAGTGAGATAACAACGAAAATTGAAACAGAGCTAGGACAATCTAGAATACATGTAAATGACAGCATGTGTTCAAATAAATCAAGAAAACAACACTCACATAAGTGAATACAAAAAAAATGACAAAAATGTAGCACAAGGCATGAGAAGCAAGCTTACCCCAAAACACCTGAGTTGAATGTGCCGACTGCTCTAGATGTGATGTGGGATGTCAGATCTACAAGTTTGATGTGTGGAATGAGTTCTGCATCATCCGGTTGATGAGTTTTGATAACATCAAGGTTGTGACATGCATTCCACAAATCTAGGGGAAGCGACACTTGGTGGGAGGTTTTTGAATTGCTCCTTGCATATAACCTCCAACTGCTAAACATAGATCCCTGAAACAAGGGATGCCTTTGCATGCTACCTTGGGAGAAGCAACTTATGCATGCAAGTTTGTTTTTCTCGGTCCCAGAGGGAACCGGTCAACTCAGCTGCACATGCAAGTGACTACTTGACTGCTTGAGAAAAATGTGCATTTCTGACTATACGTTGGGCTGACTGCCCAAGGGGATTGTGTAATTTCTGGGCCCAATAGCTAACTGTGGCCCAGATTTTTGCAAATCCTGGCATGAACAACCTGTTGATCGGAAAAATTGCGCAAATCCTACTGGGAGGGTTGGGTGGCAATATTATGCAAACCCAGTAGGCTGTCAGAGAGGATTGCGCAATTTCTAGGGGGAAGGTTGGTTGCCCTCCAGAAATGCGTAAATTTCAAGGGGAAGCTACTCAACCTACAACTGGACCAAGTCCAGGTGAGTAGCCTGTGGAGGGAAAAGATCAAACTGTGATCGACAGGCTGCCTTTGAGAAAGAAAGACGTTGAAGCTTAAGGACTTGATGAAGCAAGGTAAACTGTTGTGAAGGTTGGTAGGGAGGCTCCAAAATAGGCTAAGGAAAAATTTTGGAGGGTGTTTGTAGATGTTACAACACTTCGTGACACACTGATTGAACTCCAACTCTCTGAATGGACCTTGTTCGTGGAAACGAGTCTAACACCTTTGGAAGTATTGTTCAATTCTTATCTCATCTTGGCTTCACACTAGCTTGATTGTAAGATATAGCATGTATCAGACTCTTGGTCGATTGACACACACCCCAAGCCAAGGAAACACAATTGTTTCAATTGAGGTTGAGGGGTATATAAGTGCACAAGCAGTATAGTCGTCAGAGTCTAAGTTTCATCTCTGGTGTTGCTCAACTGTCAGCAGGCCTGGACAGTACCCCGATGGAGTCACATAGGAACACAAGCATGGCTCCACTGCTAGCGAGCCTGGTCAATACCCCGACGGAGTTACTTGCATCACCTACCTGCGCAGGAAGCCTTTCTCTTCTTTTGCCTTATTCATTTTTCATTTGAATTTTTTGACTTTTCATTTTTTTTATTTTTTTTCACTATGCATAGCACTTATTCATTTCAGAGGTGGAAGAGGGATCCCGACTTATTGAGAGGAGAAGAGGTTGTTCCAGAAGAGAAGTATTTTATTGTATCTCTGACGTGCCTGTTAAGGTTTTCTCCCTCACCTTACTCTACTTGATTGAGCTAACAAGGGTTAACCCAAAACAATCAACTAGAGAAGGTGACACTAGTTATGCGCAAGCATTGTGCTGACACCAAGGTTCACTTTGAAGAGTACATATTTTCCTTCGACGTATCATGGACTAAGTGTAACAAGTTCATCATATAGAGGAAAGATTATAGATAACCAAGTAGCGATAGCTGTACAAACCCTCTTGTAGTTTACCCAGCTTGTTTGATGAGTCACACATGGTTTGTGAAATAACCTATGAACCAAACAAGCGAACGAACTAACAATCAACAAAGAAAAGCAAGAACAGAAGAAAAAATGAATGCAAAGAAAGTAAAAAAACAAGCAAACAAAACAACAAGCAATCATAGCATGAAAGAAAACAAGCATGCAAGCAAACAATTAAAAGAAAACACTACTCCTACTGCTACACTAACAGTGCATGGGCCTGAACACATGAAGCGATACTTCCAATGCAGCCACCAGCGCATTGGCAGACCCATGTTGGTGAAGGCTTGGTTTACGAGTAACCCAGTCATGTGAACTAGCATACAAGAAAGATATAACACTGAAGACAACCACACTCCGTGTTTCAAAGTGCCCATAGGAAATAAGTGAGTGCAGGTGCATGACAGGTAGTTCGTGGACTTATCATGGTGTTGTGTGACACTATGTGCAACTTTGAAGAAAAATCACACTCTTGACTAAGACATGCAAGCAAACGAAAGAAACAAAGATAACTTGTGTTATGCATGAGTGCTTGCAATGTAAGACTCCTCCAATGCATGAGAAATGGGATCGTGTAGTTCGAGTGGAGGAATTTTGATCTGTGTGTGAGATGGATCTTCAATGCATACAGATGAGTGATGAGGAGCCTTGGGTGATTGAATAGTTTTATGATTGGAAGCGAGTCTAACCCCAAGAGAATGAGGACCTGACATAACCATCAGCTCGAGCTGAAGTGACTCGACAGTCTTGGGTGTCTCAACTTCATCATCAGGTAGATCATCATAAATGGTGGCTTCAAAAGATCAACTGCGATAGATTCATGATCCTGATAAAAAATGGAAGCAAATGGATCACGACCACCACGATAAAAAAAATCAATGAATTATTTGGCATCCTCGTGATTAGATGAATCGAATAGAGGGTTATATTAAAAGTGAACGAACTCATACTCCATGTTTCTGGAATAGAAAGATGAATGATCAAGTGGATTTGCAATGAGTAGCTTATCCTTTCCATTGTTGAAAGATGGACTACATCGGTGAGTCCTGCGAGTGATCAACAATGGGTGCATCTGTGGATGAAGAAACACATGCAAAATTGTGTATGGCAGGTTCACCAAAGAGGCTAGGAAAGAACGGAGGGGGCTCGGACGGAAGGGAGTCATCCTTCACTGAGTGCTGATGGTCAAGCTCCCACTCATACTCTCTATGAATGATAGCACATGTTGGTTGTGCAACACCAACTCCGTCAATGGATTGTTCCTTCTTCACAACAAGTGAAGAGACCGGAATGAAAAAACACAAGACAACATCATCAAGAAGAACACCTGAGTGCGAAGACGAAGGTCGAAAAAAAGAATGCATGTGAGAACTCGAAGGACTCACAACCAAATCTGCGTGAAAATTGAGTGGAGTTATGTTGGGAGGGTGTGAAGGTTGAACATGTGTACAAACATGATCCTCAACATCACTGGGCGATGGTGGAACTGTTGAATGAGAGGGAGGCTCACAGTCCGTTGAGGCAATGCCTGCTCCCACATAAGAATGCGTAGTTCCATCAACGAAGAAGGCTGAGCAAGGCTTGACATCAATTTTCCTCTTGGGATGGGCAGATTTCTTCAGGCAATACTCGAACCAGTCCCAAAGATAAGAAAACTTCATCTGGCTCCTCGGAGCTTGAAACTGCAAGTTACAAAAGTGCTACCAAAAATCAATGATGGGTTCATGCGAAGCCCTCCATTGCTGTAACAATTTCTGGTCAAGATGGCCTGGATAAAAATGATAGAACATGTCTTTAATAAGATCATAGAAGTGCTCAAATGAGTGCATGGTGTCAGCCGATAGGCTAAGCACCCACCGAAATGGAGATTCGCGAAGTGTGAATGCAAGCAGCAAACCGTCCTGTTCATCAATAAACTCATCTTCCTCATGAATCATGGAAAGAAAGTTATGTAAGCACTCAGGCTAGGAAACCTCGCCTTCAACATCATACGTGTGAGTGGACAAGAGATCAAATAGCTTCTCCAAGATGGATACATCTTCACGCTTTGAAAAACACCTCGAGGGAAGAAGAATGCAAGACTCCATGGAAGATATGCAAAGGTCAAAACTAGATGAGACGATACTGCTTGTCATCAGGCCCTCCTTCTAGTGCCAGAAAAGTTGACGGTGTTAGACCCACCAACATGTCAAGGGGATCTCCCTGGTAAGAAGTCCCAATTAGACCTCAAACTATTTGGTGTAGGAGTCCCAGTAGTGGGTCGTAAGATAATGCCTTTGACCGTGATGTCGCACAGAGGCAAGTAAGATAACCCTGTAAGTAGCAAGGGTGTGACTGATGCAGAGAGTCAAGGAATGTGTACGAGATGTACCAACACTTTGAAGGGAGAGGAGAGTGAAGGTGAGTTCCAGGTTGAAAGGGATTATTCCCAACTCTGCTAGGAACACACCGTACAAATGACATGCACAACTTCCGGTAGAGTAGTCAACACGAATGCGGTAGTCACAAAATACAAGGTAAGATAACACGAACATCACTCATGGATCAGTCCGAGATGAATGTGATGGTTGATATAACAAGGTTCATAGAAAGGTCTGTCTGATGTCTGGCAGAGCAGTCGATACAAACGGTGACAACATTAACAACAAGATTCATATAATTGCATACAAATCAGTTCATATACAAGTACGTAATTTAAACAACATATATCATTAAGGCAATTAGAATAGTCCAACTACAATAACAACATATGCATGAAAATGTGTTGGCTCTTATTATTAAATAATTGTAAGTCACAATCATACAATACACCGTGTAAACCTGCTAGACCCATTAGTGGAATGTTATAGCCACATCTTCCTGCTCCTCCAAAGATATGTACTAGCTCCATGCAGTGGAGAAGCCAAGGCAAGTTACAACACTGTCCAAGCCTTCTTTAAGATATTATTAATAGAAGCTTGGCTAACCAAAAGCCTATATAATGCATTATGAGGGACTATTTATAGAAAAGGGTGGGGTGACCCTTGACATTCCCCTTTGTGACAGTTCAAATACCCTCATAACTCTTCACCTACTCTATGACTGTTACATCCAACTGTTGACACTCGACTTACACTTGACATGACTCAACATTACAATGCACATCTACTCGTGTGAGACAACATGGCTTGAGAAAGCCTTGCAAGACATCACTAACACTTGGTTCATTGTGGTGAGACCAACTCTTTGACGTGCTTATGATGGTGAAGCTGGTGAGCTAATGCAAAGCTTCATCGTCCGTGATGGTATGCATGCACCTCATGGTGACATCTTTCTAAAGCAAACTCTTGCCTCCGTTGCAACCGCTGCATTGGTTCGGCCCCTTCATCCAACTCATCTACCAACATGCACATGGTCTTCTTGGGTACAATTGAACCAGAAACACACTGATGCATAGTTTATTTGTTGATCTTCAAGTGTGTGTTGGTGGTCATGCACATCAACTTGCCGAAGTGCATGTTTAACCCTAGTTGGACTTGCTTCTTGTCTTCGCGTTGGTGAGTGTGTTGAATGGGTTGGATTTCATGTGTTCGCTCAACGACATGCATGCTGATAGATCCTTTCCATGTGATCAACAACACTGCTCATCATGTTTTCTCTGTGTCAGTTGTTGGGATGGATCCTTAACTTGTACTGACGCAGTTTCATCTGTGAGTGCATGTTGCTTCCACTGTTGTTCCTGTTCCTATTGCAACTCATTGGACTATTTGTGCAACTTCATGTTCTTCATGAGTTGCTGCTTCAGCACATGCAAATCCTTCTTTGTTCCATCTTCTACATTCGCGCGATCTTCATGTCGCATCGTCACTTCATAGCCTGAGTCTCCAAATTTTCTTTCATTATCAGTGGATCTGATTGATCTTGCAACTTTTCTCCACCTCTATCTTGTCAACAACCTTCCTCTTACATTCGCTATGTTCACTTAATTTGTTGCATTCGCTACATTCGCTATGATGCCTTCAACTGTTGTTCATGATGGTGCTCATTATGATGTTGTTGCTTGATGTCCTTGTCCATGAAAAACTTGATGTCTTCACGAGTAGGTAAGCCCATGGACACTTGATCGACTGCATCCCCAAGCGTGCTTTGAACGATGTATTTGTCTCTACTCTCTTGGAAACCATTGTACATGTATTGCTGAGAGGCAGATGAACACCTGTGATGCCTCGAGACATGGAAACACTCATATCAAGCAATTTGTTAGTCGAAAACCAAAATGAACATGAAAAATGACTTGCAACATATTTGGGTGAATGATCATGAAGGTTCCGCAATTTCAGCCGAGAGGTTAGGAGACTGAATTCCAAGACTACATAAGGCACAGTCCAGGTGACTGGGAAACTAACTAACTACTAGAACCACAAAATGCGCAATCCATTTGGGCAGTTGGCTACTAGGATTACGTAATGCACGATTCCAGCTAGGAAAGATTGTTGGCCCAAGGACAAATTCGGGCAAATTTTTGGGCCAAGTAGCCACTAACCTCTAGAAATGCGTAATTCAGTCCAAGAGGCCAATGTTGGGCCAAAATACGCAAATCTAGAGAGGAAGGTGA
The DNA here is from genome assembly GCA_000404065.3 of Pinus taeda. NCBI lineage: Eukaryota > Viridiplantae > Streptophyta > Pinopsida > Pinales > Pinaceae > Pinus > Pinus taeda. The sequence continues at coordinate 140,809 of APFE031442405.1, forward strand.
GCCTTCCTTCTCTAGATTGCACAATGCAGCCTTGGTGGAGGCAGAGATTGGGCCAAGGTTGGCTTGACTCGCCGACGGGAAACTGAAAGAAAGTAAGATGATGAAATGCATGACGACACTAATTGATAGAAAAAGTGATAAACAGTGCATGCAAAACATGAATGTAGGATTGAGCAAACATATAACATGCATGTGGGTGAGGCCGTTCGCAGGTGGGGCAAACGTTCGCGCAAAACAGTTTCATGCATGCAACAATAATGAGATAGCAACAAATATTGAAACAAAGCTAGGACAAGCTAGAATACATGTAAACGAAAGCATGCATTCAAATAAATCAAGAAAACAACACTCACATAAGAGAATACACAAAAAGCGATAGAAATGCAGCACAAGGCATGGGAAGCGAGCTTACCCTAAAACAGTTGAGCTAAATGTTCCCATTGCTCCTAGATGTGATGTGGGATGTCGGAGCTACAAGGTTGATGTGTGGAATGATCTTTGCAATGTCCAGTTGATGAGTTTTGATAACATCGAGGTTGTGACACGCATGCCACAAATCTAGGGATGACTTTGCACGCTGCCTTGGGAGAAGAAGCCTATGCATGATAGTCTGTTTTGCTCGGTCCCAGAGGGAACCGGTTAACTCAACTTCACATGCAAGCGACTGCTCGACTGCTGGAAAAAAATGTGCATTTCTAACTATAAGCTGGGCTAACTGCCCAAGGGGATTACACAATTTTTGGGCCCAGCAGCTGACTGCCGCCAAGATTTGAGCAAATCCTGGGCTGAACAACCTATTGATGGGAATAATTGCGCAAATCCTACTGGGAGGGTTGGGTGGCAATATTGTGCAATCTTGGAGCCCAGTAGGCTGTCAGAGAGGACTGTGCAATGTCTAGAGGGAAGGTTGGTTGACCTCCAGAAATGTATAAATTTCAAGGGGAATTTTCTCAGCCTGCAGCTAGACAAAGTCCAGGTGAGCAACCCGTGGAGGGAAAATATCAAACTGTGATCGACAAGTTTCCTTAGAGCAAGAAAGACACTGAAGCTTGAGGACTTGATGAAGCAAGGCAAGATGCTATGAAGGTTGGTAGGGAGGCTTCAAAACATGCTAAGGAAAGGTTTTGGAGGGTGGTTGTAGCCACTACAACATAATGACATTTTCTATTATGAAATATAACAATCTAAAATTTATGCATGTAATGATTACTGAGATTAGAAATCTAAGGTTTTGGAATTAAACCTTAGTCAAAATAAAATATTTGGAATATGATGATTTGAGATTTGTATAAGTTTGTTGAATTTGATAATGGTTTCTAGGATTTTCTATATGTTGTAGTAAGGTATGTCATGCCTTTGGAAGACAAATTGTAAACCTAGATGAAATGAGTGTTGTTATGAAGTAGTCTAGGGTGTATGAAAAAATCCCTAGCAAGATGTTGAAGAGTATATGTCTCTTGTTTTTAAGTTTGGGTATTTGATAGATATATGAATTGATTATGTGATTCTTATATGGCTAACATCATGCTTCTATAGTTTTGGTTGTACTTGCTATTTAAGCTATGTAGGTACACAATCTTCAACTTGGTGAAGATGCTCAATGTGACAAGCAAGTTGTGTTGGTATACAATCTTCAACTTGGTGAAGATGTTCATTGATGTGATAAGCATGATGGGGATGATAATAACTATGATGAAATGGTTGGAAGCCATGAAAGATTCTCGTATGTCCAAAAGGAAGAAGGTGATCTCCAGGAAGAAGCATGAATAGAAGATATCTCCCTAAGATTAAGAGGGAGTATGGATAAATAGGTGTTTCTTGGTTGAGAGGGAGTGAGATATATGGTTCTCTGTTTCATGTGTCATGCACTAGACCAGGACTAACAGTCATAAGTCTAAGTGAAGGCCATGAGCAAGAAAAGGAAATTGGAGAATGCATTTTGTAGTGTTGTTGAAATAAGGAAAGCAAGATCTGATTGAAGAATATGTTATTGCATCTGAAGTAGGAAGGAAAGCTAATGATCAACGAATCTTCTATCAAAGATTCGGTTGATAGTCCTACTATGAAAATATGAGAAGCAACATCTATTTTCTGTAAGACCTCGGAAGATTGTATTTGATTATGTACATGTGAAATATTGGGGTTGTGTTTGTACAGGTGGATCTATCGAAGGAAAGCATGTTGGTTACCCATCAGTTTGATTGGGAGAGATTGGTTGTTCTTGATCTGTTGGATCAAGGGGTATTAAGGCTTTGCGAGTGAAGCATTGCCTGGGGAAACATCTAGCTGACACTTTGTATTGATTTTTAAGTCCCCGAAGTCGGAAAGGTGATTTTGATTATTGAGCTTTGTTTTGGTTATACACCTGGATTTTGGGTTGGTGGTTAGCAATTAATCCTGATAGTACCTAGAGGGCCTGAAAGCTTGAGTCCACCTTAGTCCCACCTAGATAGATTTCCCTAGTCAGGAATCTAGTCCATGGCATTGCGGTGCCTAAATTTTTGAGTGACTGGTTGGATAGATTTCCCTAGTCAGGAATCTAGTCCATGGCATTGTGGTGCCTAAATTGTTGATTGACTGGTTGGATAGATTGCCCTAGTCAGGAATCTAGTCCATGGGATTGCGGTGCCTAAGGTTCTTCATGGTTCATATAGTTTGAGATCTTCCATTGTATATGTACATTATGAATACATCCCTAGTTAAGAGGGAGTGTTGGAAAAAGCAACTATGTTTGGTCTTCAATAATGTACTTGAGTCATTATGTAATGTACTTGTCAAAAGAATAAAGAACAAAATTTATATCATTATTGTTGTGTTTTATTAAAGCATGGGTTTCATGTTTGGGTCACCATATTTTAGGTCAAAATCCTCATTGAGGACTTCTAGGATTTATTTTGAGCCTATAGAATTATTGTACATTTAAAGAGACCCTTCTTAGGATTTTGAATTATGTAAATTGATTTAGTATTGAGTCAAATATGAACTATGAAACCTCCACACCATGTTGGTCTAAGAGAAGATCAAGTCGGCCTAAGGACCTATTCTGCCCCACAAGAAGCCTATAAAAGGAAGGACTATAAATTCATTTGGAGCATCACTTCTCATTCTCTCTCTTTTGGGCAGAAGTGCGAAAATCGGTTTGTTGAGCAGAAGTGCGAACTAGGAAGTTGGGAAAGTCTGTTGTTGAGAAGCCAAAGTGAATGCAACTTTAGGGAAGTCTAAGGATTCAAGGAAAATTGAAATTTTGGTGGTGGTCTCCCTCTCTTTTGTGCTTTGGATTGGGAGAACGAAATCTCCAAATTTGGACTATTGCCGAAAGCCATTAGTTACCGCAAGTTGTTGCATAGTCAAAGTTGCTAGAAAGAGATCAATCTTCTAGAGGCTGACTTGGCGTGGAGGGAAGGTTTGGTCAAGGTATAGGGTGAAAAGTCTTACATAATACTATTGAAAGGAAGAATTACTTTCACTAGGATTTCCTCTCGAGGGGGGTTTGTCCCTGGCATGTGCCTACATCTTGTGTTCATTGTTTTATGTGTTGCTTCTTTGTGTAATTGCTTGATGAAATAAAGAAATAAAATATAAAGAATCATAATAACAAGTAACATCACAAATCAAGATCAAGAAAATATTTACTGTCTTTCTCATTTGCCAACATTTATATCTTTGATATATTTGTTCAAATAGGGAAAAGAATATTGAGATGTGAATATAAGACATGCAATAATCAAATTTCAAATTTTTCACATATATATATATATATACACACACACACAACAATTGAATTTTTCATTTAGAAAGAAATAATGAAGGTTTAAAATGCATATATTGATAAATTTGTATTTTTTGGATATATATAATATATATATATATATATATATATATATATATATATAATATATATATATATAACATTGAAAAATATTATTTATTTTAACATTATTATTGTATCTTATTTCGTGGAAATATATATTAAAGTTTTAGTTGAAATAATTTAAAATTGTTAGCATATTTAAAAATTAGATAATTTAGCGTTATAGAGTGTAACTCAATTAACAATCACCTAATTTTGAAGTATTATGTAAAAAATATGGAGATTCAAAGTTCAAATCTTGGTGAGTTAGAACCAACCAAAAATAATATTTTTTATTATTTATTTATTATTTTTAGAATGTAGTATGTATATTTGTAATTGTTTGAAATCAAATTATTCTTTAATTTTATGTATTTTTTTATATATATTTCAAATAAATTAAATCCAAATTAAATACTTAAAAATTAATTAAAAATATTCTAACATTTCAAATGTTATATTTAAATTTATAATTAATTAAAAAATTAATATAAATTAACATATTCTCTAAATTTTATTTTTTTATTTAAGTAAAAAGATTAATGAAAAAGGTAAAAATATAATATAAAAGAAAGAAATTGATATGATTATATTTCTTGTGGTTTGAATATATATTTTTAAAAATTAAAATTAAAATTATACCCTATCCACTCATGGAAACTTTGTGCAAATTTCCCGAATGCAACTACAAACAAGTTGTCTCTAATTATCTCAACACAGATGGAAGGGACAAAAGAGGAATTGATGCCTGAGAAATCTTGCTAGGAAAAGCAATCACGTAAATCTTACTAGGAAAAGAAATGGCATTCTTCAGAGCTAGCTACGCCCACAAAACGTAGAGTCGTAGGTGCGACATAGTAGTAGCTTGCAAGTTAGTAGACTTAAGGTGCACAGTCAGAGTCAATTTTGCAGGCATTAGATAATATTGTCTTAAATTGATATGGTTTTTTCTTAATTGTTAATTTTGCAGGTATTAGATAATATTATCCTAGGTGGCCATTGTCTTAAATATAAAGTTTTGTCTTAAATTTTTTTTTGTCTCAAATGTCTTTTGTCTTAAATATAAAGTTTGGCCTTAAAATATTTTTGATATGGCTTTTTCTTAATTGTTAATTTTGTAGGGATTAGATAATATTATCCTAAGTGGCCACTGTCTTAAATATAAAGTTTTATCTTAAAAACATTTTTGTCTCAAATGTTTTTTGTCTTAAATAAAAAGTTTAGCCTTAAAATATTTTTGTATTACACTGTTGCCTTAAATATAAATTAAGTATAAATTTTTGTTTTAAATATAAATTTTTGTCTTAAAATATTTTTGTCTCAAATGTTTTTCTCATAAATATAAAGTTTGGTTTTAAAATATTTTTGTATTAACCTGTCTTTGTCTTAAATATAAATTTTTATGTTAAAATATGTTTTTATCTTGAACATAAAGTTTTGTTTTAAAATATTTTTGTCTCAAATGTTTTTGTCTTAAATATAAAGTTTGGTCTTAAAATATTTTTGTATTAAACTGTAGTTGTCTTAAATATAATTTTGTTGTCTTAAAATATGTTTTTGTCTTAAATATAAAGTTGTTTTAAAATATTTTTGTCTTAAATGTAAAGTTTGGTCTTAAAATATTTTTGTTTTACCGTGTTTTTGTCTTAAAAATATATTTTTGTCTTAGAATATTTTTGTCTTAAATATGAAGTTTTGTCTTAAAATATTTTTGTCTCAAACTATTTTTTTCTTAAATATAAAGTGATATTTTTAGAATATTTTAGTCTTAAATATGAAGTTTTGTCTTAAAATATTTTTGTTTCAAACTATTTTTGTCTTAAATATAAAATGATATTTTTGTCTTAAACAATTTTTGTCTTAAATTTTATATTTAAGAAAAGTCAACTGATATTAAATTTTAATGTAAAATAACTAAAATAAAAAATTAATTTTTCAAGACAAAAGATTTTTTGTCTTATAAAATAATAGTAATGTGATAATGGCATTTTCATGTAACTTTACACTAACAACTCTTAATATTTGTTTTTAATTTTTCTAACTGTTAAAAGCTTTTCTAAAATTATTAAAACAAGAAAACATAAAAAAAATGGCAGTGGAAAATCTAAAAGATCACACTAAAACTATCTAACATATGATAACACGACCAGACGATGCCAACGTCGGCGACACCTGGTTCCTCCCGCCGTCCAATGTGGAATCTGAGTAAAGATCACACTAAAACTATCTAACATCTGATAACACGACCAGACGATGCCAATGTCGGCGACACCTGGTTCCTCCGGCCGTCCAATGTGGAATCTGAGTATTTGTGGGAGTAAAAATTGCAGATATGGGAAGAAAGTAGGTAGTCTATCTTCGGCACGTAGTTTAAGTTGGAGGAGTTGCTTGGAAAGTTATGAAAATTCCGGTCATATTTAGATAAAATCCCTCAAAAAAATTTGTAAATCCAAGTTATAGTTGTTAAACTTCAAAATTTTAAGTGTCCTAAATATTTTTGATGGTGTTGAATCTATTTCCACCATTAAAAACACGATTCAAAAGCTGCCTCCACAAGATTTTTTGAAATTTTCTTAACCGAACATTCTGGTTACTTTTGACCGTCTAAGCAATTCTTCCATTTTTCTCATCAAATTCCGTAGAAGTCCTTCTCCCAAAATCGAATGGACGGAATTGGAAGATGAATAATCTGGGGTTTTGATAATAAAAGCATTCAAATTTTGGCATTACAAAGAAAAATCTCTATCGGCAAAACAGAGATTTACGTATGTTCAATGGAACAGTTTACTAGGCCATCAACAGTTTTTAATTTTCGGGCATATGTACTAATTCCATGGAATTGGATAATTAAAATGAATTTCTCAAGTTTATCTAATTATAAATTTTGATAATTAAGATGATTTTTTGAATTTTATTTTATTGTAGATTTTGATATTATTTTGGAATCTAAAAATTTGAGGTTACAAATTTTTTAATTTCAATATTAGAAAAAAAAATCCTAAATACTATAAAGATAAATACAATTTTATATAATTGTTACAACTTTTAGTTTTCATTCAAAATCTAAATAACAAATCCCTATACCATTTCTACAAATTTCAATATTTATTCAAAAATTTAAAGAAAGAACTTCAGTATAGTAAAAGCTTACAAATTTTGTAATTTCAATATTAAAAAGAAATTCCTAACTACTATAAAGATGGAAACAATTTTATACACTTTCAACAAATTCCAATTTGCACTCCAAAATTCAAAGAAAGCCAGTAAAACTTTACAAATTTTATAATTTTATTAAAAGAAATTCCTAAATTTTATAAAGATGGAAACACGATTATACAATTTCAACCAATTTCAATTTTTACATAAAAATTCAAATAACTTTGCACCTTATGAAATTTTATCCCTAGGAGTTAGTAGATGTAGAATTAAAATGAATCTAGGTTAGTTTTATTTATTAATTATAATTATAAATAAAGTTTTTTTGTTACTGATGAGAATTTGACTTTGAAGCTATGTTTTACATATTTACTTCATAAACAAGGTGGATTGCCAATTGACCACACCAATAGGGTAATTATAATTATAATTATTAGTTTTATTTTTTATTTAATTTATATATTTTTTATTTTATTTTTATATATAATTTGAGTTAATCAAATGAGTAGTAACTTTTTCATTGCAAAACAATTTCAAGAATAATGTGATTTTTTATTGTTAAAATGTATTTTTGAATACATAAATGAATTCAGGCCCCTAAAATCCCCTTAAAACCACTAGAATTCTAACCATTAAACAATTTAAACTCAATTTTTTAAAAATCTCTGCCAAATTTTGATTAAAATTAACAAACAAAAATATCATGAAAAAAATTGTTTTATCTATAATTAAAACCACCACTACACCTAATTAAATATTTAATTAATAAATATATTATTTTATTTTATTTTATTTTATTTTTTAGGAATTTCACTCCATCAAAATGTAACATAAAAACATGACAATATCTTTTTACAATATAAAGAAATGACAATGTCCATCAATACTTTTTTCATAGTTTCAAAATTCTTAATTTCAATATCAGAAAGAAATTCCTAAATGCTATAAAAATGGAAACAGCTTCCTAAAAATTCAATAAATTGTTTTGCTGCTTAATGCTTGCAAGTCTAGTTTTGTGTTCTCTCTGGTACACATATTTTTATTCCTTTCTTCTCAAGGGCCACATCAGATTGCAACAGACATATGCAACTCCTCATTTTTTAATGAAGTCTGTCTCGTTTTTTCCCTACCAAAAATATTTCGGTAATTTCTTATCCCCATTATCTTTTTTTAATTATTATTGCAAAAACACAGGATATAACGGGGTTTATTTATTTCACGAAAATCTCATAAGATCTGTAAATCTCTTAAGCCCCACCCATAATGGCTGCCAGTGGCCCGTAAGTAAAGTGTCGTGCTATCAAATCGTCCATGGTGAGTGCGTTGCTGCTGTGCGACACTGACTCAAAAGTTCCCCACCGCCATTGCGACCGCCACCAGTCCCACTCCACTCCAAAAAAAGACAATTGGGTTTTTAGTAGATGCCCATAAAAGCGTGTTTGTGGACGCTACACTTCAAAGATTGTCTGCTTCTGCTCTTTGCCTTGTCCTAAATTCTCTGCTAGACCAAAGCCCACTCAGGGAATCAATCCTCCCGAGTTCAATACGCGGCACTCCTGAGATCCAGAGCTCCTTCACTGGCAAAACTCCTTGGAAATTAGAAAGCAAAGATGGCAGGAAATACTGCAAAGAGCACCTCGGCGAAGGAAGCTGCGGGGCCACTGCCCCTTGTGTCTGTGAACCATATATCCCTGGTATGCCGATCTGTTGAGGAATCTATGGACTTTTATGAAAATGTTCTCGGTTTCTTTCCTATTAAGAGGCCCGGATCATTTAACTTCGATGGAGCATGGTAAGTAGATAAACAAATACACATGGCCATGGTAAGATGCCAGGATCTACATGGGGAAATGGAGTGTGCTAATAATTGTTTTTGGGAATTGTATTGATCTCACTATTGTTTTTCCTGTAGGCTCTTCAGCTATGGAATGGGGATACACTTGCTGCAGAGTCCTAATCCAGAGGGAATGCCCAAGAAACAGGAGATAAACCCCAAGGACAATCACATGTCCTTTCAGGTATGTTTATAGAATATTAACCCCATGGATAATCACATGTCCTTTCAGGTATGTTTACAGAACGATAGTTTCATTCCCCATGGAAAACAAAACGATATTTTCACTTCACAAAAAGATCAAATCCTGTGGCGTCTGGTGTTGTTTTCACATATCAAACCACTTTTCATCTAGAAATCTCTATGATGCTGAAAAAAGTGCCTCATAATATTTTTTGGGGTTGATAGCAGGCTTCAATAATGTCCTAAAACAGAATTTAAATTAGTGTAAGAAACTATGTTATTCAAGGACTTGGATCAAAAAAATACTACCTATCTGATATTTGTTTATTTTCAGTCTGAGAGCATGCAGGTGGTAGAGAGCAAGCTTGTTGAGATGAACATCCAATTTATAAAATGCACCGTGGAGGAAGGAGGAGTTTATGTTGATCAACTCTTCTTCCATGACCCAGATGGCTTCATGATTGAGATCTGCAATTGCGAGAATTTACCAGTTGTGTATTTGGGTTCTGCAGGATCTGCTTGCCCTCTCAAATTCCAATCCAATGTTTCTTCAAGTAATGCAGCACTCCAGCAGCAGCAGCAGAGGTCCACATCATGTGCACCAGTTGCAACCATGTCTCACCAAATGCTCCGAGTTCCCTGAAGAAAAGAAGGCTTTCAGCTTCTTCGCTGGGCCTCCCATCATAGATAGCAATAAAACTGTGTCTGTTTAGTTTTAGATGCAATGTGAGATTGTGAGTCAGTTATGCTGTGCCATGAGTTGTGAGTGCATTTCTTGCTCATCCCAAGAAAACTGGCGTGTGATGCTTCTTGGAATTTGCAAAATGACTGTGTTTTAGTATGCAGTAGAGTAGACTAGTTAGTAGTTTAGGTTGAAATCCCAATTATGTGGGATGTCACTCTAAATTTATATAACCTGTATAACCATGCACGTTGAGTATTATTTATAAAATTATATTATTTGGCATTTATTAATTTTCTCATTTTTACAATGATTTAGAGTAAGCTGCTCACAACAAAAATGAGATTGATGATGGGGATGCGAGATTTGGATTTGCATGGACTTTAACGTGTAATATAGGATCCACGGGAGGGTGTGGCCTAACATAAAGGTAGATGCTATGGCGCTTTGGGGGCTGGATTGCTGACTTTCTTGACACCCACAATACAATATTAATATTTATAGACTCCCAAATTATCATTAATTAATCATGTCTTGGGATCTTCTATTATTTCATATTTTTACATAAAGGGGTTTCATATTACTCTAGAGATGGATGGATGCTTGATAGATGTTGGTTTTGACTTTAGTGGATATTGTATTTTCTCACTATGTTGGTTTATTTTGTTGTGTCTACATCATTATATTCATTGGGTTCATATATTTCTGATATTTTTAGTCTTTTCTTTAGATGTCTTTATAGCTCAATATATTACTCCCTCCATTTCTGTTTTTAAACAATAGTTGTTATTATGTGAACGTGGATTATATGCAGAAAGACCAACCCTATTTGTTAGGATACACTGGGCCACTAATGGTTTGTGTGGTAAATATGCAGTTTGGATTATAATATAATGATTTTACTATGTGTTTTTTCTTTTCTGGAAAAAAAATAAAAGTCTTATTCTCTATTTAATAATTTAAATTAAAATATTTACATAAAAAATAATGGAAACAATATTCGAGATATGAATGAAAGCAATATTTACTTAATAATTTAAATTAAGATATTTACATAAAAAATAATGGAAACAATATTCGAGATATAAATGAAAGCAATATTTTTCATCCGATTATTTTTATCTAAAGGTTAAAATCATTATATATATAAATAGATATATATATATATATAAGCTAGAAAAATAATTGAAATATATTGAAGTGTAGAGATTTTATGTCATAAAAACAATACCATTAATATAATAAAAAAGATAGATGATTATACTCACTAGAAATCAAGACTAGTACAACTTGCTTTTTCGAGCCTTAACTTATTAATGCCACTTGCTTTTTCCAAGCATTATTCTAACTTATTAATGTAAAGGGCGAAAAAAATATCAATTAAAAATAAAATTAATTTTTTCCCTAAATCTCTTAATTTTCCTACAGTTGCCCATGGCATTTTCGTATAGCGTTACAATAACAACTCTTTTTTAACCGACTCCTTGCTATTTCCATAATTAGGGAGAGAAGATGTCGGGGCCAATTAAAACTCCATGCTTCCAGCGGAGCATGCAGTTGAATAAAATAGCCTACCAAAATCTGTGCCGCTCCTGTCCAGGAATGGAATGGAGGCGGCGTTTGGAAGTGATGTTCTGCTGGCGCATCACCATCATTATCCACTGCAAACCTGACGTGGCAAACATATCTTTACAGATCATATCGTAAGATACAGCGAATACGGGCACGCTTCCAGCGAGAGTGATGACATCGGATGCTCCCTCCTCCACTGACTCGAACACGACCAGACGATGCCAACGTCGGTGACGCCCGCCCGTATCGTCTCTTCCCCTTCCGTCCAACGTGGAATCTGACTATTTGTCGGAGCCAATATTTGCAGATATTAAAGGGAAGTAGTCTATTCGCTGATCTAAATCGCCTCTTCGTCCGGCAATTTGATATCCTATTCGGATAATCTAGACGACGGAATTGGAATTGGAATTGGAGAACGAATAATCGGGGATTTTGATAATAAAATTATTCAAATTTTGACATTACAGAGCAACTTTTGTATTCTATTTACGTTGAAACATCTCATCTCTATTCGGCTGAACAAAGATTTGCGTATATTTAATGGAACAGTTTATTCAGGGGTCAAGAGTTTTTAATATGCCAGGAAGATTTGTTAAATCGGTGGAATTGGATAATGAAAATGAATTCATTAACTTCTTTGATGGGGTGTTAAACTGAGTGAACGCAATCCCCAAAGGAATGTGTGGGACATGATGCAGGGCGCGTGGTTGCAGGTGCAAGGACCTGCTTCCCCGTCCTCTCCAAGCATCTTTAGCAGGGGGAGTTTAAAGAACTTTGTGTGAAACATTCGTTTGCATAGTACTTTGCCATGGCGAGTCAATGGAAGGTGGCGTTGCCCGTTATCAGCCACGTGATGCCTGGATATGGTGTGCAATTAGCATTGAGGGTTGTGGAGTTTGGTTATGCCAAGAACTTGATATGTGAGTTTAGAGCAGGTAAGTATTTGTTTCCGTGGACACCTGGTTTGGGAGAGGTGAGGTCTGAGCCACCGAAGTTCTTTCGTGCATTCACGGAGGTCTACTTTTGACCATTGTTGGTTTAGTCTACGAATTAAATATGTGGAACAGAGGAGTCGACGGGGAAAATTGGTTTTACTGGAGCAACGCTGGTTCAATAGGGGTGTAGGATTCTCCTATTGGCACAATTGGGGTCTGGTGGATTGCTCATTGAATTTGAGGGATAAGGTCTTAGTCACCCTCATTGGTGCTTTCGTCGGGGCCATTCGGACTTGGTGGCATCTGTGCAACGGGTGCATTATTCTCTCGATGGTTATTTATCTTGCGGGGGCGTTCTCAGGGTAGGCATGGAGATTTGTCTATCGTTGTGGTGAGTCTAAGATCCTTGGAATTCGTCTTGGAGACATGGAGGTGGTCTTGCCGGTAAGAGGGGTGAATTTTCCTTCAATGCAATTATTCCGTGGTTTCAGATGGATCAGCGTGCGCCCTGATCCTCACATATCTCATTCTTCGTCACATGTGAAGCCCAATTCGAGCAGTCCAAAGGGAGGTGTCAGCCTCTCCCAAATGCAAATGGCTCCCATCCCCACTCGTTTAGGTCGTGGTGGCTTCAGAGGTGGTCGCTCAAGCTCGACAACCTCAGTGGGCCACGGAGGTGGCATATGGGGAGGCAAACGTCGAGAGCGCTCGGAGGCAAGGGGTGGCAGGAGGCAAGGGGTGGCAGGAGGTGCACGCGGAGATAATTGCAACCTTGAATAAGATGCACTGCTTTCAGTTGCATACTCGGGAATGTGTGGTGTGGTCGTCTGGCAAGCCAGAACATGTTATCTAAAAAGGTCAAAAAGTTGGAGGACTGGATGACCCTTTTGAAAGAGCACATTCAATGGTCTTTCTGTGCTCCTCCGCCTCTAGGAACAACCCCAAAGAATCCAACTTCCATCACTTGATGTTTTTCTGTTGCACTGTCATTTGCTGTCAGCGGTAGTCAACAAACCTGGTCGGGGTGAGACTACCTGTGTTTTACTTTTCATGTACTCTTTTTTGGAAGAATGAATAGAAACTTGATTTACAAAATAATAGTAATAATAACAATTGAATTCCTTAACTTAATTTAATTTTAAATTTTGATAATATTTTGGAATTTAAAAATTTGAGTCGAGTACAAATTTACAAATTTTCTAATTTCAATATTAAAAAGAAATTACTGAATGTTATAAAGATAGGAACAACATTGAATAATTACTCACTCCCAACCACTCCCAACCACTACATTAACCATTCTCCTCAGTGCAACAACAAATCGAAAACTAGTTTTTTTTCTTGGAAGGTGCAGATTTTGTCTTCACAGACAAGAATGTGAATGATATTTTGAGCGGGAGTACAAACTCCATATTCCACAATACTTCAAATAATTAAGAACAAAGAAGTACTTAATGCATACTTGGTGAATTGTATGTTCTACACTTTTACTCATGGGGGCTTCACTCAATGAATCTTTGACATATCACGTGTGTTCGTGTCATACTAAACAACACCTTTAATTTGACTACATATAGAAAAATACCTCTAAAAATCACTTTATTTAACTCCCTACCAATAAGAACCTAATACATCTTCCAAATTTAAAAAAACCTTTGCTTTCACTATATATTGTAGTTATCCATTTTTCATTAACATTTTTTCTATCCCTTTATATTTATATCCCTAGTATATTAACATGATGCCTTTCTTATAACCCCACATGCATTCTACAATGCACCTTTCTTCTTTTGATATACATTCTAGATCCATATTAGTTCTCCCACAATCAAAATTACTCAACCCACACCCAAGCAAATATCACTATGATTTGTGGCATTTAATGGTCTAAGACATGCAAATATCAACCATGTTTAAGGAAGATTGATTATGTGCATGTATATAAAATGACATATAAATTGATCTATATGATGATGAAAAATCAATTGAAGAATCTTTATGAATACGTTTGCACAAAATAAGGTGTTCAAGCGTAAGTCTAGAAGTTCCACGTGGATTCCGAAGGCAATCCGTCTAAGGCTCATGTTCGTACTGGCGTTTTAGCCTAGGAGTGAATCCCATGAACCAAAATTATGAGATGGATAGGCAATGAATTCACACAATAGATAATCATTAATTCTAGTTATGGGTTCATTTTACGTATGATTTCATTGCAAGGTGCAAATGTACATTTTTTCTATGAAAGAGATTAAAATGTTGCAAGATAATCATTTCCATAACCAAGCAACTTAACCCAAAAGGTACGTGAAGGAGAAACATATTTTCCACAAGTAACCTCCAAAATGGTTGCATGAGTAGAACACTCAAGAGATTTTACCACCAAGTGATGGAGTTGTGACAACATGTAAAGTATGATCATGGGAAGAAGCCTTATGGAGCAAGAAGAAAGGTTAGGTTTACGAGGAATATACAATACTTTGGATTAGAACATGGAGCACAATTTCATAATACAAGCCATCTCTCTATGATACATTGTTCACAACACAATAGCTATTAGTTCACATCAATTAGAATGAAAGAAATGGAGGTGTCAAGGACTACATAGAGAAAGGAACCAATCTTATCTATCTTAACTCAAGATCTACCAAGTATCGAGAGGAATCAAATCTCATTTCACAGTAAAAAAAAACGTTTGCATCTAAAGAGATTTGATCTCTCTCAACACTTTGTAGATTGAGAGTTAAAATGGATATAGGTTAGTTTAATTATTAATTATAAATATAACTATTAATTTTGTGTCTTATTTTATTTTTATTTTTTATTTAATTTAATGTTTGTTTCGTTTTATTTTGACAGTAGAAATTATTATGTAGATTTGCAATTGCTCATGTAGTTTTAATCAAAATCACAAGACATAAACCCACTCTACTACTCCGCAGAAGTTAATTCACGATTTTGAACAAAAATTTCATACATGCAATAAGAAATAACACACATGCACACAATATTTTTCATGGGAAAGAAATCTGCTAAAAATGTTGAAAGTAACTATACGAAATGCTGAAAATAGCATTGCTATAGATAATGTTTCGAGATACATTCCAATTTTAATTAGTCCCTAAATTAAAATTGAGAATTAAAATTTGAGTTTGATCTCAATAGTTGTTTGTAAAATAATTAATTAATTCATCTTGAGTTAATTGGTTGGAGAAAATCAAACGTGAAGTCTATGTGAAGACATGCAACAGTTATCCCATTGATTGAGGAAGTTATCCCTTAATTAAGGAGATCAGGATGAGTTTTACTTTGAGTTGTAATTAGTTAGCTCAGTTAACTGAGTTAAGTCCAATTCAATTAGTTCCAACAGTATTTGGAACTGATTGTGAGTTCAATTAGTCAATGCATGCATGCATGCAACTAGTGTACTTCAGATAACTAAATTTTCTCTCATAAATAACTCATGCATGTTAGTTCAGAGAGAGACCTAGTTGAGATCAAAGGATGGGACAATGTACTATCAGTTGCAGGAATATTCCCATGAGGATATCTCTTGCATGCAGAAGGAATTCATTCCTTGAGGATGGCGCAATTATTTCAAAGGTCAGAGTAGTATGTGAGGATTTATTGCACACAGGTGGCAGCTTGAGGACCTAGGAGAAACTGTGCAAGGAAATAGGAGGCTTGGAGGACTAAAGGAAGGCATATGTGTTGTCTATTCTGTCTGAGCAGTAGTGAGGGATTGTACTGAGATCTGGATAGCTTGAGAGCTAAATCTTTGTGTAACCCTAAGATATTTCCACTTGTATGATAATACAGATAGTGGGATTTTTAGCTGAGGCTTTCCCCAGAGTATTCTTCTGTGTTCATGTGTGATTGGTTTCTTCTTCATGTGTTATATGTGTTCTATTTGATCGTGCTCAAAATCAATTAAGCTTCCGCAAGTTTGTTTGTAGAAGTAGATCAAGTATTTTTCTTTAGTTACATTGCATTATTAGGTGATCTACAGTGAGAATTTCTACATGGTATTAGAGCAAAGGTGATCAAAGCGGAGAACAGTATACAAATAAGGGAGAAGTTCGAAGTTATGAAGTTCTTGATTGTAGGTACAAATCGATTTCTTATCACATCTCAAAATTCACCAATGGCATTCAATGGCTTGAGACTCGAGTATGCATTAGATGGCAGCTCAAATTACATAACCTGGAAGGATCACATGGAAGCAGTATTAGAGGACAATGGGTTGATGGACTTCATTGATCAAGAAGTCCCCAAGGTAGTAGCAGCGAATGCCCAAGAATTGGTGGAATGGAAGAAATGTGTGGCGAGAGCGAGAAGGATTCTTCTAGAGGGAGTTCGAGACCGTATTGTCTCAAGTCTCCATGGGAAGGAGACACTGTTTTCAATGTGGAAGACATTGAAGGATCTATATCAGACCAACAACAATCAGAGGATGCTGGCACTGTAAGACAAGCTTCGGAAAATCAAGTGTGAAAAGGGTGACACAATCTCTACTTTTCTGAACAAGCTCACCACCTGCAGAGATGAGCTTGGAAGTGTAGGAATCACGACAACCGGTGATGACATGGTGAGTCTTGCTCTCCTCGGTCTTCCTAAGAGCTAGCATAGCTCCCAAGACTCAGTGGATGGAAGAGAGAAACTGCTAGATTGGAAACCACTGGGAGGAGATCAGGAGAAGCACCAGAGATGGTTCTTCATCAAATCACAATGATGAAGAAAATATAGCCTTAGCAAGTAATGTGAGGAAAGGGAAAGGGAAGGCTTCCCATTCCAAATCAAGTTCTTCCCATGGTGGGAAGAAGATTGAAAAATCTAAAGTGTGATGCTTTAATTGTCATGAGGTGGGCCATTATGCAACAAATTGTCCATAGAAGAAATCCAAGAAGGGATCCTCGAAAGGATCAGATGGTGAGGCATTGGCCTCACAGTTCGAATTGGATTTTACCCTCATCGCATGCATGCTTTCATCAATGGTGGGTTGTGTTTGGTACCTGGACAGTGGAGCCTCATTCCACATGACTGGCGACAAGAGTTTGTTCAGTACCTTGGAGGAGAAGGACCTCCAGATGCGCATAGATATGGGTGATGATGGGAAGTATCGTGTTTCAGGTGAAGGCACAATTGTGTTTCAGAGGGAGCATGGAGCTCCTCTCACCCTGGCTGATATAAAGTATGTGCCTGGACTGAAGAAGAACCTGGTATCTGTCACAATGTTGGAAGACAAAGGCTATGATGTAGTCTTCAGTAAAGGAAAGGTGTTCCTAAGACACATCGCCACGGGTCAAACCAAGAGGATTGGGATTCGAGTGAAGAATCTCTACAAGCTAGAGGTAGATGACTGTGCTGCATTGAGTTCCAAAGTAGACTTGGTGCAAAGCTAAGATATTGGCGAGTTATGGCATAGAAGGTTGGGCCACTTGCATCATGGGGCCTTGAAGATCATGCAGCAGATCTCTACTGGACTTCCCAAAGGTAAACTTGAGCAAGTAGATACATGCAAAGGTTGTACCTTGGGTAAGTATACAAAATCTTCCTTTCAGGCTTGAGACAGTCAAGTTGAAGCAATCTTGGAGCAAGTTCATACAGATGTATGTGGACCATTCTCGACAGCCTCCACTGCTAAACAAAGGTACTATGTTATTTTCATTGATGATTTTTCTCGTAGATGCTAGATTTATTTCATGCAGAATAAGGATCAAACCTTCTCAAGGTTTTGCGAGTTCAAAGCCTTGGTTGAAAAAGAATCAGGAAAGAAGATTAGTGCCTTCCGAAGCGACAATGGTGGAGAGTATGTCTCTCAAGAGTTTAAGGAATTTTGTGCAGTAGAAGGAATTAAATGGGAGTTGACGACACCCCATAACCCACAGCAGAATGGGGTGGCCGAAAGGAAGAAAAAAACGATTGTGGGAGCAACTCCGACGATGCTGCATGACCAAGGCCTACCACTTCATTTGTGGGCCGAGGCATGCAACACAACGGTTTACTTGCAGAATAGAAGCCCACATCGCATACTTGGGATGAAGACACCAGCGGAAGCTTTCTACGGGAATAGACCAGATGTGAGTCACTTTAGGATCTTTGGCTAATTGGTTTATGGCCATGTGACCAAGGATGCCCGAAAGAAGCTAGAGCCAACAACAAAGTTGTGGATACTTGTGGGGTACATTGATACTCCCCACAATTATCGGGTGTATTTTCCTACCAGTCAAAGTACAGTGGTTCGTAGAGATCTTAAGTTCGATGAGCTGAAGGCCATGCGAGTTTCCCTTGAGAGGGAGCTCAAGATGCATGCAATGGAGGAACTTTTGGTTCCTAAGGAGGAGGAGTCTCAGACAGATGCAGATCAATCGCATGCAGAGGTTCAAGGAGTGGAGACATACACTCATGCAGAGTCTTCTAGAGATGGGCAGAAACACACAAGGGAGGCTGACAAATTGTTGTCGGATGCTAGAGAGAATGTGGGAGAGCCATCTTCTCAGCTCAGACAGAGGAGGTCACCTAAGCGGTACACTAGTTACATGGCCCTTGTTGGGGAATGTGTAGAGATTGAACCATCTTCCTTTGAGGAGGCAGTCTAGCAGCCAGTTTGGGTTAATAATATGGTGGAGGAGAATGACTCCATAGTTCGGAACATTTTTTGGGATGTTGTTCCAAGACCGGAGAACAAGTCAATTGTGAGTTCCCATTGGCTTTACAAGGTAAAGCATGCCGCTGATGGTAGTGTGGAGAAACATAAGGCAAGGTTTGTTCCTCGTGGTTTCTCACAGGTTGAGGGGATCGACTATGATGAAACTTTTTCTCCTGTAGCAAGGTACTCATCTATCAGATCGATTTTGGCATTATCAACACAGATGGTTTGGAAGATCCATCAGATGGATGTGAAGACTGCATTCCTCAATTGCAAGATTGAGGAAGAGGTGTACATAGAGTAGCTGGAAGGATTTGAGACATTTTATCGTGAGTCACATGTGCGCTGACTCAAGAGAGTCTTGTATGAGCTGAAGCAAGTACCTCATGCTTGGTACACCAAGATCGACAACTACTTCACTGGGTTGGGCTTCACAAAGAGTGAAGCAGATGTGAACTTGTACCACATCAGGGTGGAAGGTAAGCAGTTAATCATTGTTCTTTATGTTGATGGTCTGATATTGACGGGTGATGATCAGTTGACCATGTCTTGCAAGGAGGACCTTGCAATAGAGTTTGAGATGAAAGACATGGGTCTCATGCATTATTTTCTAGGCATGGAAGTGTTGTAGAATTTTGTAGAAATTTTCTACAAATCAGCTAGCTCTGATACCATGTAGAACTTTTTCTACAAATCAGCTAGCTCCGATACCATGTAGAAATTTCCCACTTGTAGATCAACCTAGTAATGCAATCTACTAAACCAAAACACTTGATCTACTTCTACAAAGAATTTAGCGGAAGCTTAATCAACCATGAGAAACATCAATAAGAACACATATAACTGATATGGAGAAATCAAACACACATAACACAGAAGATATAACCAGGGGAAAGCACCAAGCCTAAAATCCCATCTCTGTATTATCATACAAGTGGAAATCCTCAACAACATACAAAAGGAATCAGCTCAATAGCTATCCTGCTTTCTCTGTACTCTGATGATCTTCAATCAGTAGATGAAAATCATGGACTACCTAGGCCTCATTATACAGGCTAAAAATTGGCCTAATCATACCTGTTGTCACCTTAGGTCCACCTACGTAGTCATAGAAGAAAATAGATTTCTTCCTCATGCAAGGAATACTTATTAGAAATATCCTAGCATCTGATAGTACATTATCCCTCATCTAATCTCAACTGGATCTCTGTCTGAACTGACATGCATCAGTTATCCATGAGAAAATACTCAGTTATCAGTTGTCACATGCATGCAAGCATTAACAAACTGAATATAGAAAATTTAACAACTTGTTAAATAATCTAACTAGACTTGACTAGTTAGAACTAAGTCAACTAATTCTCTCATTATAGAACTGAATCTTATCTCCTTTAATTAAGGGATAAATTCCTAAATCAAGGGAGAAAATAATTGCATGATCTCACAAAGACTTCCAGTTTTATTTTCCATAACTAATCAACTCATGGAGATTAATTAATTAATATTTTAAACTGCTGTAAAGACCAAAATTAATTTTACTTCCTATAGATAGACTAGGGACTGCTATAAATAGGAAGGGACCCATAAATGCTATTTTTAGAAGATTCTATTTTTAGTAGTTTCACTTCTCACCTAATGTGGCCAATGACTTCACTGGCCAAAATGCTATTTTTAGCACATTCTAAATTTAACATTTCTTGTTGCACATTTTTCAACACTCCTTCTCAATAAGAAAGGCTTTCTCTCGAACCCGATCCTGTAACTCTGGAATGTTATGCATGCAACACATCTACCCGGTCCACTTGCTCCAACAACACTTGGAACAAAAACACTCCCAACTGACCACTTTGTTGGGCTAGGAACATACTATGATGCTGAAGCTCTACCTACTGCTGAAAAGTGCTCCCTCTCTGACATTTACGCTACTGCAACATCTCCATGCATCTCGCACCATTGCACACCTCTCTGTGCCACCTAGCACTGTGCAAAATACTTGTGCCTCTCGCATTGCTGCAGCCTACTAGCTATGCGCTATCCTGGGATTCCTTGCACTATCGCTCTCTCTACTGCTCCATCTGCATCTGTCTCTACCCAATCAGTCATTTCTTGCTACTCCACATTGGGGCTCCTGTAGTAAGGTCTCATCCAAGAGGTTGGGTACCTCAAGTATCTTGCCCCTCCTCCTTGGGATGATCACTCCACATCGCCCCACCTCCTACTTGGAGGTATGGCTACATGTGATCCCTCTGCCCACCTGGCTCGAAGTTTCCCCCTACTGGAGGTCTCTGCATGAGTGGATGCCTCCACTCGATCTCCTCTCGGCTTTCCTTGTTGTGGTTGCTCCACAACCTCCTGAAGCTGCTGCACCAATCGTGGCTCCTCCACAATTGTCTGAGACTTCTTATGGTGCTACATGTTGAGAGGTAATTTACTCTCCCTCTCAACCACCAAGTATCTAACCTTTGCCTTGCTCCTCAAGGCTTTACATGCATCTTGTACCTCAAGTGCATACAGGTTCTTGGCTAGCACACCAATCTATTTTCCCTTTCCCGCCGTCACGAAATTTTCTAGAAAAAGAGTTGATTTTAAATCAGTGATATCTCCCTCATCCAAACTTCGATTCAGCTGTTTTTTTTTTTTTGGGTATTTTTCCCCAAGGAATCCAAATCTGCTATTTATTTTTGAAAATTTTGTACAAATATTTTCGAATCTTCTTTGCAAACTCTCGGCCCAAGACTCAAAACTTTGAAATCTCGTCTCAGTATATTGTTCTTTCCTTGATCATCTGTGCTCTGATACCATATAGAATTTTGTAGAATTTTTCTACAAATCAGCTAGCTCTGATACCATGTAGAACTTCTACAAATCAACTAGCTCCGATACCATGTAGAAATTTCACACCTATAGATCAACCTAGTAATGCAATCTACTAAAGCAAAACACTTGATCTACTTCTATAAACAATTTAGCGGAAGCTTAATCAACCATGAGCAACATCAATAAGAACACATATAACTGATATGGAGAAATCAAACACATATAACACAGAAGATATAACCAGGGGAAGCACCAGCCTAAAACCCCATCTCTGTATTATCATACAAGTGGAAATCCTCAACAAGATACAAAAGGAATCAACTCAATAGCTATCCTGCTCTCTCTGTACTCTGATGATCTTCAATCAGAAGATGAAAATCATGGACTACCTAGGCCTCATTATATAGGCTGAAAATTGGCCTAATCATACCTGCTGTCACCTCAGGTCCACCTACATAGTCATAGAAGAAAATAGATTTCTTCCTCATGCAAGGAATACTTATTAGAAATATCCTAGCATCTGATAGCACACTGTCCCTCATCTGATCTCAACTGGGTCTCTATCTAAACTTACATGCATCAGTTATCCACAAGAAAATAATCAGTTATCAGTTGTCACATGCATACAAGTATTAACAAACTAAATATAGAAAATTTAACAACTTGTTAAATAATCTAACTAGATTTAACTATTTAGAACTAAGTCAACTAATTCTATCATTATAGAACTGAGCCTTATCTCCTTTAATTAAGAGATAAATTCCTAAATCAAGGGAGAAAATAATTGCATGATCTCACAAAGACTTCAAGTTTAATTTTCCATAACTTAACTCATGGAGATAAATTAATTAATATTTTAAACTGCTGTTAAGACCAAAATTAATTTTACTTCCTATAGATAGACTAATGACTACTATAAATAGGAAGGGACCCAGAAATGCTACTTTTAGAAGATTCTATTTTTAGCATTTTCACCTCTCAACTAATGTGGCCAATGACTTCACTGGCCAAACTGTTATTTTTAGCACATTCTAAATTTAACATTTCTTGTTGCAAATTTTTCAACAAGTGTGGCAGAACGATGGGGAAGTATATGTGTCTCAAGGCAAGTATGCCAATGAGATACTCAGGAGATTCCACATCGAGAAGTGCAAGCCCATGCAAACTCCTCTAGCAAGTAAGTGGAGGAAGGAGTGATCAGAATTGGATCCATAAAAGACTGTCAAGAACCATCACTGTATCAAGTTGGAGCAAATCTCTAAGGAAATCCAAAACAACGATCAAAAACACCCTGAACCAGTCGCAATGGAAGCCAACGTGGAACGATGGGGACCTCGGTCAAAGCGAGTTGACCGAGGCCCATGGAGACTGCGTGGGAAGCAAAATTAGCCCCTGGGAGCACTGGATCGGGAAACAGAGGTGGATTTTTATGCACGATTAGCGCTTCGCTGGGCAAACAGGGCCAAAATGGAGGAAGCCTTAAGCACTCGGAGGCATGGCGAACCAGAGAATCGCGGGCGAAAAGGAAAAAGCACTAAAAGGACAAAGGCGGGGCCCGCACTCTGGAAACTGGCGGTATTGATCGAAGCGCCCTCAAACGGTAAATGATTTTGGAAGGAAGCAGAGCGATCCCACTCAATGATCGACACGTGGTAGGCGGAGGCGAGAGAAAACCATCGTTGTTCGCGTTTTATCGGTCGAGCAAGTCAACTATGCAGGACGTTCGTACAACGTTGGATCTGGGGAATCCAGATCGGACAGTTGAGATTGCACCTGATGGAGGAAGTGGAATCGATGAAGGATTAAGTCGCGTTTGTAAAGATTTGAGGTCCGTTTGACCACCACAGTGGAGGAAAAACGCATCCACGATGTAACTGAAGAAATGAACCAACGAGCAGACTGGCGCTGTTCAGAGGGGGACACGTGGCAACTGAAGAAGGTGAAACGGTAGAGGTGGAAGAAGAACCGAACCGGCATGAGAACGAATGCAAAAACCATAAACAGAGAGACAAACTAGGGGCATTAGAGGGGGAGTCAGTTAGAGTAAACCCCGAAAGGACAGTTGAACACTAAGAAACAGAAACCAGAGAAGAAGGTAGTAAAGCAACAATAGGAAGAGACAGAGGGCCGAGCTGACCAGCGGCAGCGTCGAGCACCAGAGCTTGAGAGATCCAAGCCATCCCATAGAGGAATCTGTCCGGGCTGAGCACCACATTGGGCTCTTGCCACTGTAGACCAGAAGGTCACAGAGATGGTAGGAAGAAGAAGAGTTTGTGTACTCTAGTGGCTTTGGGAATCCAGGAACCACCCTGCCAAACAAAAACTGCTTCAGGAGAACTCACATTGAGTCCTTGTATTGTAATTCTCTGCTTAAAGACACAATAAAACAAGGTCACCACTGGAAGCTGGACTGGAGATGTAGCCCTGGAGAATAGGGTGAACTCCTTATTAAAATAGCTTGTGTCTTTGTGTTTGCTTACTGTATTTCGTTGTTGTCTTTCCATTTAAATGTCTGTGTATTGGCAATCTGATCGATCCGTTGCTTAAGTAACATAGAACACACACCGGCACATGAGTCTGTAATACCTTTGTTTAATGAATCTTTAACTGATGTCACTCATAGGGTGAATATCATATCAAGTGGTATCAGAGTTCAAGGTTGTAAGGTTAGACAAGCTTGTGTTGGTTTAGCTGTGAATGCTCACTAGATCAAAGCTCAAATTAGGAGAAGGAGAGTTGGTGGAAACTAACCTTGAAATTGGGAGAATCTATTCTCAGAAGACAATGTCAGAGGAAGGTACTGTGGGGCCAGACCCTCAATTCATTGAAAGTTTCTTAGCTATAAAGTCTATGGTAGAAGAAATTCATAGGGACTTTAGAAAGCATAAGGATGAAGATTCATTAGGTTCTAAACAAGATAAAGAAGAAGATGAGTCTCATTCCCATGACCACTCAAAAGGAAAAGGGAAAGAGAAAAGCTTTCTCACACCTCCTAATAGCCATGTGCATAATAAGAAAACATCTTTGATTAAGTTAGATGTTAAATTTGATTTGCCTATATATGATGGAGAGCTAAATGCTGAAAATTTGGACAATTGGATTAGACAAATTGATGTATATTGCAGGGTACAAAACATAGACTCAAACAAGCCTACGCCTAGGAGGCACTACCTTGGTTTGGTGGGAAGGCAGAACCCAAGCTGATATGAAGAAGCATGGTAAGACCATCTCTGTCTGGAGTGACTTTGTTTCTACCATTAAGAAGCAATTCTATCCATTGGCCTACATGCAACAAGCCATGATGAGTTGGCAAACTCTTCGGCAGTTGAAAGGGAAAAGTGTGCAACGGTATACTCAAGAGTTCAGAAAGAGAGCATTGATGTTGGGTATCTCAT
>APFE031442407.1:7391-36437 GCA_000404065.3 Pinus taeda
AATATTTTTTTCTTAAACTATTTTTGTTTTAAATATAAAGTTTTGTCTTAAAATATTTATGTCTCAAACTGTTTTTTCTTAAATTTTATATTTAAGACAATTCAATTCATATTAAATTTTAATGTAAAATAATTAAAATAAAAAGTGACTTTTTAAGAAAAAAGATTTCTTTTGTCTTAAAAAAATGTCTTAAAAGTGCCCTTGGTGTAGTAGTGTAAATAGTAAATGTATAAGAAGTGGATTAGTATTATAACATATGATATGACTTTTGATCATGAAATATAGGAAGTAACATCAACATGACACATCACAACATATATATGAATTTTTTTGTTTCCTTATTTTTAGTTTTTTGGAATTGTAAATAGATTTGTATATATTTTTAGATTTTCGGAATTGTAAATAGTATTTTCTCGCTATATTATCGTAGGGACACTTTACACTTCTTATTATATTATTATAAGGACACTTTACACTATGTGGTTGGTATGACCACCAGTTTTGAGATATGCTCCTTTGAAGCATTTACGACATGTAATTTTCAATATTTTATATAATGAAAGTTAGGATTTTTCCTTGGGAAAAAAAAATCATATGATATAGCTTTTTAAATAAATATTTTTGTTAATTTAGAATGAGTTATAGTATTTTAGCTTTTAGATTTTTGGTGGTTTGAGTTATTAATGTATTATTTAATTATTATTTAAGAGTAGTTTAATTAATAGATGAAATTGTGCTTTTTCCTATGTGTTTGCCCAAAATATGGTATGTATTTATAAGAATCATGTTAACTTGTTTAGTATGAAAAATTCCAGTTCCTTATAGGTTTTTCTAGGATTCGAAAACACATTTTAAATAGCTAGTGCAACCATATAAATTAAATGGTTGATAAACGCTTGTAGGTATCTATTGTAGAGGCCATTTAGGCCTATGCATGTTGTCATACATATACACTAAGTAAAT
Organism: Pinus taeda; assembly: GCA_000404065.3. Classification (NCBI taxonomy): domain Eukaryota; kingdom Viridiplantae; phylum Streptophyta; class Pinopsida; order Pinales; family Pinaceae; genus Pinus; species Pinus taeda. The sequence goes on from APFE031442407.1 coordinate 8,355, forward strand.
TGAATAACACTTGGTAAATATATAAAGTTACAACTGCTCCAACCACATCACACATCACCTATGTATCAGTATACATGAAGACTAATAGAAACTTGGTTGGAGTTAGTTTTCCTTCCAAAATTTTGTTCTTCTTTTTGTATCATGTATGTTATGGTATGTTATCATTATGTAGTTTGTTTGGGTGCATGAAGGCTAGGCTTTCAACATCCTTTTTTCATTGTTGATGGTACTAAGTATGAGACCGTAGTAAGATTAAATGAAGACAACATTAACTTGCAATACTCTATGAGTAAAATCCTCAAAGAAAAAAAAGATATGTATGTTGAAGATACACATGACAAGATGTTGCTAAAATGAAATCCTTTGAAAGATGATTGTGACTCCATGGGATTCTCCATTTTGAAATATTTTGAATGTGTTGTTGTTAACCCAGAATAGTGAAGAATATACTACATGATAATATTCTAGGATATTTATCAAGGAAGTGAAGGATATGTAACTTAAATCACCAATCAAACAATGTCTAACCTTATATCGATTCATGCAAATTAAATATGGAATGGATACCAAGGCCCCATGAAGAGATGTCAATGTAGGCATGACATTGAGATTCTACAAATAAAATATTAAAACCATGAATATTATTTGTTAATGTCATTTTGGCTACAAAATGATAAATTTTTCAACATCAAATTTGGAGATGTTGAGGTGCATTCTTGTGTTGTGGTAGTGTTTCCATTGAGAAAAACATTAGTCAGATAAAATTGTACTGCTAAAAGAAAGCTTTACTTCTCAATCCATACCTATTCATCCAAATGGATTGTGTGTGTCAAACATCTTTGCAACTCTATCATGCCCAAAGGCAAGCAAATGATGGAAAAATCGACTTTTAAAATCATGGAAAAGTGAGCTTTCTACCTTTGACTTGCGGTCTATTCAACCAATCAATGCATTCCACTTTCAACCTTCAATTTTTGGTCTATTCGACCAACCAATGAAGTTGAAATGATATAAGCTATATTCTAAAATTGTAGAAAGTGTTGAAGAGCCTTTGTATGTTGGACAATTTTTCCCACTAGTTAATGTTGAAATAAAAGATGCTTTGTGAAGCATGCATATATTGAGTGAATGTTGATGTTGGATTGATTGTTATGTGATATGGGAAGTTTCTGTGAAAATTGAAATTGTGAAGTTTATTGCATGTTGATTCAGGTCAACCTAGAGTATTTCAATATAGTCATGGTTGACTCAATCAAATCAACTTGCATTCAATTTATTCTATGGCTATTTGTTGTCTAATGAAATGAAGAAATTATCCATAAAAAAAATTTAAAATAGTGGTGCATGGAAACCATGGGATTGAATTTATATGTGCATGTGAAGGAAGTGTCACTATTTTGTCAAGTTGAGGAATGGAGTGCACAATGTTGGTCAACTTCACTAACTTAGTCGATTGATTGATCAAGACAGTCTATTCAACTATCGACTACCAAATAAAAAATAACTCTATTCATAATTAATAATTAATTAAGATCCTTTTGTCTGTGTTTTCAATCCTACACTAGCTTACGAGGAAAAACGAAAATGCAAGCATTGTGTATATACCATGAAATAATACTAGGCAACATCAAATTTTTAAAGAGATCCAAGGTGATGTGTTGGCTAGAATTATGTGTAAAATATTAGGTTGAATAAGTATTGGCTTATTGGGGCTTGACCCAGGTTCAACGTTAATTAGCCAAACAAATCCCTACACTACTGGCCCTTTCGGCATTAGCCCACGGAGTGTAGACCAAAGTCTCACTCAAAGCAATATGGGGGGATGGCGGAACCAAGTTTCTGCACCCTTAGATGGTTGTGATGTCGGTTTATTCCTTTTATTTCTACCTTCGTGTAGGTCACTTCACTTTAGGGCTTGCGAGATGAGCCTTCTATTCCACCCTTCAATACCTCCACAAAAAGATGCGATTGACCTTCGTGCAACCCTAACCTGTGGCTTAGGTACTTTCGAGCTTCTATGGTAGCGTATCATGCAAATTCTCAAACTAGTCTAAGTGTCTTACTTGTCTTATTAAACAATTATAGTTGACACCGCGCAAACAGATATCCTTAATTATGTTTAGCTTTCTAATGTAATTGCATTAATTTTCGAATCATATAAGCATTATGAAGGAAATTCATACATAAAATTACAAGATGCATTAATCAGAGTAAAGACTCAAAAATTGTAGAATACTTTTCTTTATTTATATCTTTAAGCGATAATAGACTCTACTCTCCCTACGCACATAGCTGTAGGAGTCTGGGCACTCAGCTGCAGAGCCTTTACCTATGCTATGACCTAACACTTAAACTTCTTACTTCATAGCTATAACTCTCTAAGACTTAATCCATGACTCTAAAACTATTTAGAGCTTAGATCTTTTTATACAATCCCATGGTTCACGGACCATGGGTAGATCTTTTACAGCCGAATTTACTTTACAAAATTAAGGGCGGACAACCCTTTATGACTTATGACACCTCCATGCTCTGTGACCACAAGATGCATAGTATTTACAAGTTATTACAAATTTTGACCAAAACATGGGCTTTTAGCCCCAAAACTGTCCTTGGGGGATCCTATTCCCAACAGGCCCCCAACACAAACATTGTGACTTGCACTCGAGTAACTTGATAGGCACAGAGATCTTTGTGTGAAGCCCTTCTAGTTCTACCCATATGACTGCAACCTCGACCATGCACTAAGCTGTCGCTTGCTTCGCATCTTTGACCATCTATTCGGCCACTGCTCTTACGCTATCAGCCTTAAGCTTTTGTTGTGTCGATTGCAGAGTCACAAGCTTACCTTCAATAGGTCCTATCGCTATGTAAGGCTCATCCAAGTAGGGCTTTAGTTTTGCCTTCAACACTGCTTCCTTGTGCAGCGCTACGTGCAACTGTTCCTTTAGCTACATGGCCTCCTACAACTTGACTAGTCTTTGTCTCAATGTGATGGTTTGCGATGTGCCCTTAACTTCATCATAAGGTTGTTGTAGCTCCCACGATTCCATATCTAACCTCTACACATTTGCGTCCTCCTACAATATTATCAGGACCTCAAATGATTGCTCAAACAATTGCGTGCAATTTTCTACTGTACTATCAACCACCACTACTTCATCTATGACAGCGGTCACCCATCGTTCCTTCACTTCTAGTAGAGTTGAAGGTTGGACCTTCAACTGCAACTCTGTGATATGCAGGTTCAACTTCAACTGAACCCTTGCCATCTTAATACGAGTGTCACGTACCTCTGTGGCCAACTTGTGGATGCACACCTTGAGGGGCTCCTACTCAGGAATGGCCAACTTCGAGACGATTCAGTAGGTCTCCTCGATGACCTACATAATGTGCTTTCTCTAATGATGGAATCATTTCTTTGTAGGGCCATCTATTCGTTTTTGATCCGTTGTTCACTGATGAGCTGGAGGGCACGATGCTCACTGGCCCTCAGCTCTGTAATCACTCCATCTTACAATAGGTGGAGCACTTCACATGGAAGCACTATTAGGTTCAACCCTACTCCCTTTAGGGCACTGACGGTGGGCCTATTAGCCTCATTCTCTGTGGTCAGTGCTCCATTAGGCAACACTATCGCACTAGAAGCCTTCACACGTAGCATCTCGACAACCTTTGAAGTGTCAATAGCTAGGCTGGTAGATATCGTCTTAGCCTGCAATGTGCAGATCTGTAGCTCCTGTAGTCCAAAGTTATTTAGAGGATGGTGGTATTCAAAGATCTGAAGTTCAACCAGAAGAAAGCCGCGTGAGTATCACTTGAGAGGGAGCTCAAGTTTCATGCAAAGGAGGAACTTTTAATTCCTAAGGAAGAGGAGTCTCAAACTGATGCGGAGCAGCCACATGCAAAGGATTCAGGAGTGGAGACATCCACTCATGTTGAGTCTTCTAGAGATGGGTGGAAACACTCAAGGGAAGTTGACAAGTTGATGATGGATGCGTGAGAGAATGCGGGACAGCCCTCTTCTCAGCGCAGATAGAGGAGGTCACTCGAGCAGTACACTGGTTACATGGCCCTAGGTGGGGAGTGTGTAGAGACCAAACATTCTTCATTAGAGGAATCAATGTAGCAAACAATTTTGGATGATGCTATGGTGGAGGAGTATGACTCCATCATTCGGAACTGTGTTTGGGACATTTTCCCAAGAGCTCAGGACAAGTCAGTGGTGAGTTCTCGATGGCTTTACAAGGTAAAGCAGGAAGCTGATGGTGGTGTTGAGAAACATAAGGCAAGGTTTGTTGCCCGTAGTTTCTCAAAGGTTGAGGGAATCGACTACGATGAGACTTTTGCTCCTGTAGCAAGGTAATCATCTATCATATCGATGTTGGCACTATCAGCTCAGATGGATGTGAAGACTATGTTCCTCAATGGGAAGATTGAGGAAGAGGTGTACATTTAGGAACCGGAAGGTTTTGAGACCTTTGATCATGAGTTGCATGTGTGTTGACTCAAGAGGGATTTGTATAAGCTTAAGCAAGCACCTCATGCTTGGTACACAAGGATTGACAACTATTTCACTGGGTTGGGCTTCAACAAGAGTGAAGCAGATGTTAACCTCTACCACATCATGGTAGAAGGTAAGCCATTGATCATTGTTCTTTATGTTGATGATCTGATTTTTACAGGTGATGATCAGTTGATCAAGTCTTTCAAACAGGACCTTACAAGAGAGTTTGAGATGAAAGACGTGGGTCTTATGCACTACTTTCTAGGCATGGAAGTGTGGGAGAAGATGGGGAAGTGTTTGTGTCTCAAGGCAAGTATGCCAATGAGATACTCAGGAGATTCAACATGGAGAAGTGCAAGCCCATGCAAACTCCTCTAGCTGGTAACTGGAGGAAGGAGGATGCTACTTCAGGTGTGGTAGTAGTTGCTACTATTTATTAGTAGCTTGTGGGTTCATTGATGTATCTAGTGAACACACGACCAGATTTTTGCTTTATGGTGAACCGGCTAACTGAAGTTATGGATCAACCTACCAAGCTATTTTCGAAGGCAACAAAGGATGTGCTAAGATACCTCAGAGGCACATCTCTGTATGGATTGTCATACAGATGGAAAGAGGGAGTGAAGCTTCAGGGCTTCACAGATACAGATTGGGTAGGGAGTCCATCAGATCGGAAGAACACTTCAGGAGGAATCTTCAACCTTGGTTCAGTTGCAGTTTCTTAGTACATATTAAGAATAGAGGTCAGTTGCACTTAGCTCAGCAGAGGCTAAATACATGGCTGCCAGTCAGGCAACATGTGAGGCCATTTTCATGTAGAAGATTCTAGTTGGATTGTTTGGTCAAAGGGTGGATCCAAGTGTCATCTACTGTGATAATTAGAGTTGTATCAAACTCTCTGAGAATCTAGTATTTCGTTATAGGTCCAAGAACATTGATATTTGGTATCATCATCTTCGAGACTATGTGGTGAAGAGGATCCTGTTGTTGTTGTATGTTTTGACCAAGGAACATGATCCAGATATTTTGACTAAGGCATTGTCAAAATACAAGTTCGAGTTCCACAAAGACAAGATTGGGGTGAAAGATAATCCCTTTCTTGTTGAGAGGGAGTGTTGAAAATAGCAACAAGAAATGCTAAAAATAGAAGTGCTAAAAATAGCACTACTATAAATAGCATTTTGGGATACATTCCAGTTTTAGTTAGTCCCTTAACTAAAATTGAGAATTAAAATTCGAATTTGATTTGAGCAGTTGTTTGTAAAATAATTAATTAATTCATCTTGAGTTAATCAATTGTAGAAAATCGAACATGAAGTCTATGTGAAGACATGCAACAGTTTCCCCTTTGATTGAGGAAGTTATCCCTTGATTAAGGAGATTAGGATGAGTTGCACTTTGAGTTGTAATTGGTTAGCTCAATTAACTGAGTTAAGTCCAGTTAGATTAGTTCCAACAATTTTTGGAACTGATTGCGAGTTCAGTTAGTTAATGCATGCATGCATGTAATTGTTGTACTTTAGATAACTGAATATTCTCTCATAAATAACTTCTGCATGTCAGTTCAGTCAGAGACCCAGTTGAAATCAAATTATGGTACAATGTACTATCAGTTGCAGAAATATTCCATTAAGGATATCTCTTGCATGTAGAAGGAATTCATTCCTTGGAGATTGCGAACTTACTTCTGAGTTTGGTGAGTTGTGTGAGAGGTCAATTCACACAAGTGGCAGCCAGAGGAGCTAGGAGAAACTGCGCAAGGAAATAGGAGTCTTGCAAGAGAAAGGAGAAGGCATATGTTGTGGCTATTTAGTCTATGAGTTGTATTGAGGGATTGTATTGAGAGTTGGATAGATTGTGAGCTAAAGCTTTGTGTAATACAGACATATTTCCACTTGTATGATAATACAGAGATAGGTGTTTTTAGCTAAGGCTTTCCCCAGATTATTCTTCTATGTTCATATGTGATTGATTTCTCGTTCTTTTTTATATGTGTTCTACTAGATCTTCCTCAAAATCAATTAAGCTTCTGCAAGTTTGTTTGTAGAAGTAGATCAAGTATTTTGCTTTAGTATATCGCATTATCAGGTCACCTACAGTGGGAATTTCAACACTCTTGGCACACCTTTCTCTCACAAGCTCCACACACAAACGTGTGCTTCCTATTGCTTGGTCTCACCAACTCGTGCTCACCAAAACAATGATTAAACTTGTGCCTTCATTCCTCCTTTTAAACACAATTTGAATGGTTAAAATTATTGAGATTTCTAACTAAGGAATGATTTACTTTGGTCCTTCCTCTAACTGCATGCACCATCTATTTAATTTAGATGATTTTACAACTGATAGTACATTGTCCATGAACTCTAAGCTCAGTTAGGTCTCTCTCAGATCTGGCATGCATGAGTTATTTATGAGTGAATCTTCAATTTACTGGTTGAGTAGTGCTAGTTACACCCCACTACTAGATCTTCCACCAATTCCTCCATCAGTTGGAACTAGTTTAACTGAGTTTAACTCAGTTAAACTAAATTAAAGAATTACAACTCAAAATAACTCAACCTAGGCCTCTAAAATTTAGGAACCACTCTACATGAATCTAAATAGACTCCCAACTCAAATTAACTCAGCCAACTAAGTCAAATTAACTTAGTTAACTCTTGGAAGTTACTATGAAAATTAGAATTACAATTCAATTCCTAATTTAATTCAAGGAAAAAATAAATTAGGATTTTTATTGATGTTATTTTTAACATTTATTAATTCTATTTTCAACAAATGAGATCTACAAAGCCCAACTTTTAAAATTTTCAGTGAGCGCTATGAAGATATTTTTAAGAACAACGCTACAAAAATATTTTGTAGTGGCAGTTGTAGGCTTGTGGTAGGCAAATTTTGCTGCAAAAAACATATGGAAAGCTTAGGGTTAAGCGAAATGACTTGTGTTGACATATCCCAATACTTATACAATAATTCACACCAAAAACAATTATAGGCCCTTTCTATAACAATGATTTTTCATAATGAACTGATAAATATTGCCTCTGGACCTTTAAGGAATGGTGCAAATCTGACGCTAAAAGGGTAATAACATTGTAAAATTCAATTGGCTTCCAAAATTTTCATCTTTATTTTATTAAAAAAGTAATAAAAATGGTATTTTCACAGATAAAAGGTGAAAGAGTAGTCTGAAATGGTAACTTTTTCTCTACCAAAACAATGGAAATTCATGGATGATTTTAGTAAAATAGGACCGAAAAATTTGGAAATAGAGGCAAGAGTTGTGAAGGTTCAAAATATTTTTGGGTGCGAGAGTTCTTGATGGTGCTTTTTGACAATTAAAAAGACATAGTATTTAATTATGCATTTTTGAACTTTCATGAAGCCACAAAAGAATTTGTGGTAAAATTGTTGTTCAAACTTCTTTTTTTACTACATATATAGATTGAACACACTCAAAAATTGGTGAGCCACTTTGATTGTGGGAAACTTTTCAAAATTTTAATTTAATGATGACTCGTAAAAAATATATTACATCATTCAGATTAGTATTGTTTCAAAAACAAATATTCCAAATAATTTTAGGCAAATTTGTAGTTTGGTTAGAGGTCAAACCTAACTAATACATTAATAACCCTCTTTCTAGCAAATTTGTAACCCCTTACACAACCAAACCTAAATAATATGACAATGACCCCCTCATAGGAAATTAATAGATATCTAGGCTAAAGAGGAATCCACTTCTCTACATTTATTATTTATAGTTAAAAAAATTATTTTATTAAAAATTTAAGATATGGTCTAATTATAATATGTTTCTAGTTTTTGCCAAAATCTTATTACACAATTTTTGAGAAGGTAGCTACAAAAGCACTACAAAATCATAACCCAGACTTATGAATTTGGGAAAATTCCGACAAGTAGCTACAAAATTTCCACCACAATATGCCAAAAACAACCAAAATTTTGGGCGTCCAAGGATTATTTTTGGAAGTCTTACTTAACACTAGGAAGACTCTAAATAATTTATAATTTTGGGCTCCCTAGGACTTCTTAATGGTATTGAATCCATTTCCAAAATTAATTAATTAAAAAACTACACAAAAAACAACAAAAAAAAAAAAACAAAAACTATTTCAACATTCCCAAAATCATATTGTTTTGAAACAATACAAAAAAAAAAAAAAAATTGTTTATGGTGGCCAAATTTGCGGCCTCTCTAGACAACACCAAATCTAAATAATATATTAATAACCCTCTCATGAGAAGTTTTTATATAGCTATGTTTGAGAGCAATCAACATCTCTACATTTATTAGCTATAGTTAAATAAATATAATTTATTAAGACTTTATGATATAAGTTTAACTAAAATATGTTTTGATTGTTTTCTCTCAAATGTCACTTAAAAAATTTTATAAGGTTGAAATTCTTGGTTGTTTAAAATGTTTTTCTCAATATAATTAAGGCACTAGAATTGAGAAAATTGCGTAATCCAAGTTCATAAATTTGAGCAAATTTCAAAAAATCTTTGCAAAAGTTTAGGCAAAATTAACATTAAAATATGCTTAAAAAACATCAAAAAAAACAAGCAACAATAAACATGAAATACTTCTTCAAATAAAATAAAATTTAAATATTTCATTAATAAATTTATATATGATGAAGAATAAGCAATAATGGCTTTCACTTAAAAACTAATTAAAAATGAGAATGGGAATTTTTTTCTAAATTACACATTGTGCTAAGAAACATGATATCAGGTAAGTTTTAGTTTTCTTAAATTTAATACTTTTAATTAAATATAGTTATTTGATTATAAAAATAGATTAAAAATGATATTTATATAAATATCATTAATGATAAAATAAATTTGAATTAACCTAAACTATATTTCAAATTTTTTTTTAAGAACCGTTCTACTTTTTATTGAAATTATTTTATTAAAATAATTTCACTATCTTTTTTTCCTACTTTTTCTATTTTTCTCATTACCACAATTAATGAAGAGATGTGTTTATTTGAATAAGACATGTTTTTATTTGAATAAGACAAAGAAAAATAAATAATTTCATTTTTTTTCACTTTTCCAAATACCATGGCCACATAATATGGCAAAAATTTATGGACTTCCAAAACCATAAGTTTGAAACCACTTTTCATCTTTTTTACATAAATTTAATTTACACATATTTCACTTAAATTCAATTTTTTATTTCGAGTTTATTTTTATAGTGTAAATTCACCTTTTTAAATAAAAAGATTGAATAAAAATGGTACTTAGACAAATAAATCCTAAAATAGTCTAAAGAGGTGACCATTTCCTAGCAAAACAATGAATGAACCATTTGCATAAATTTTTGGAAATCTAAGTAGCTATAAAGTTCAAAATAAGTTTGGGTGTCAGAGGAATTCTTGATGGTATTGAGTCCACTTCAAAAATAAATAAATAAATATTGGAACACTCTCTCTTCCTATTCTTTGAAAAAATCCTCATTTCTTGGGGCCAAATTTGTGTATCTTTACAGTGACACTAAACCTAAATAATACATTAATAACCATCCTTATGGGAAATTGGTAGATAGTTATGCTTAAGTGGAATCTGTTTTTTCTACATTTATTAGTTATAGTTAAATAAATTTATTTATTAAAATTTTAGGATATAGTTTAACTATAATAATTTTTAATTTTTTTTCCAAAAATGTCACTCGAAATTATTTGGAAAGGTTCTGATTTTTTGTTGTTTAAAACATTTTACCAATATAGATGGGGCACTAGAATTAAGAAAATTATATAACTCAACTTGTGAATTTCGAAAAATTTTAATGAGTCAAGAGATTAGTGCAAAATTCTAGGCAAAATTGGCAAAACAAAGCCCCAAAAAAAACTAAAAGTTAAGAGTTTGACAACCTTAAATACCTCTTCAAATAAAATAAAACTTAATGAGTACATTCGTACCTATATATATTATTTAGACATTCATCAATATTAGGAAAATAATCCCATATGAGATTTACTAATCATACAACATGAAATGAAATATTTACATGGAATAGTTTGGGGAGAAAAACACAACATTTATTTATAATAATTTGTAGGAAATAATATCTTCAAAATCTTTGTAGACAATAATCTACTATAGAAACCAATTCCTACCACTAAGCACCAACTTATTAAGAGACAAAACCAATCTCTCTTTGCTTGTGTGGCAGCAAGATGCACATAGTTTTTTCAAAAATGATCTCATCTCTATTTTATTATATCAACATATAGCAAGATGCACATAGTTTTTTCAAAAATGATCTCATCTCTATTTTATTATATCAACATATAGCTTCGCTAACTTTTTGCTTCTTAAATAACATTCAATTGACACTTAGCTAATGATGATATTTAATCTTAACTCCACAAAATGACATTCAATTATTAAATTTTTCATTGTCATACTTTTCTTTTAATAATTTCTCCTTTATTGCATTAGCATAATCCTTAATGATGAGATCTCTTGATTTAAAGAATATAAAAATATATATATAATTCTCTTTTCTAAACACCATAGCATAATAATACTGTAGAATTCTATGGGCTTTCAAAATTATATGTTTAAAACCAATTTTCAAACTCTTTACATAAATTCACTTTAGACATATTTACTTTAAATTCTATCTTTTATTTTGAAATACATATTTATCACATAAATACACTTTCTTTTATTAAAAATTAATAAAAATGGTAAAATAGGCTTTCAAAGTTATATGTTTAAAACAAATTTTAAAAATCTTTACATAAATTCACTTTACACATATTTATCTTAAATTCTATCTCTTATTTTGAAATTCATCTTTATGACGTAAATACACTTTCTTTTATTAAAAATTAATAAAAATATTAAAATGGGCTTTCAAAATTATATGTTTAAAACCAATTTTCAAACTCTTTACATAAATTAGCTTTACACATATTTATCTTAATTTCTATCTTTTATTTTGAAATTCATCTTTATGAGGTAACTACAATTTCTTTTATTAAAAATTAATAAAAATGGTATTTAGGAAAATAAAACAAAAAAAATAGTATCAAGGGGTGACTTTTTCTCTAGCAAAATAATGGAAAACCTCCCATCTCACAATTTTTTAAGAAATATTAACTATAAATGTGAAGCTTCAAAATACTTTTGGTGCCATAATTATTGATAGTGCTTTTCCAAAAGCTATTAGAACACTTTCCATAATTGTAATGTTATATATTTTATATGATCATATATATATTATATTATTGTAGTATATATGATATTTATATAGAGATATATATATTGAGGAAAATTATATTCTAATATTTGCAAAGCAACTTTTTCTTTTTCTTTTTATTAAAACTTTAGATATATTTTGAGAAGGCTGTGATTTATTTATGTTAAATGTTTTTGTCAATTATTTAAGGAAATAATGACCCTTTGTATCGGAATCCGTCTCTCTACATTTACTATTTTATAGTTTAAAAAAATTATTTTATTAAAATTTTTAAGAATATTTGAGAAGTTGTGATTTTTTATTGTTTAAATTGTTTTTTCACATAGTTAGGAAATGGGATAGATAAAATTACATAACCCAAATTTATGAATTTTCCCAAATTTCAACAATCACTACACAATTTTAGGTAAAATTGACACTAAAATATGCCAAAGAAAACCAAAACTTTGGGTGCTCTACGAAATTTTTTGGAAATCCTCGACACTAAATAATTTTGGGTTCTCTATGGTATTGTATCCATTTCCGAATTTCAAATAAAAATTAACAACAAACCACAGTGATATTCTTTTGAAAAAGAAAAGGCTTAATTTCTTGTGGCCAAAGTAAGAAATTAATATAGGGTTATTTTTAAGAGGAGTCCACTACTCTACATTTATTAGTTATAGTTAATTAATTTAATTTATTAAAACTTTATGATAGAGTTTAAGTAATGTATGTGTTGATTTTCTCTCTCAAATGTGACCACAATTTTTTTATGAGGTTGAGATTTTTTTTGTTGTTTAAAATGTTTTTCTCAATACAACCCGGGCTATAGGATTGAACAAATGACATAACCTAAGCTGCAAATTTCAAAAAATGAATGCAAAATTCTGGGCAAAATTGATATTAAAATATGCTTAAAAAAACCAAGAGAAAAGGGAATAATGACTTTCACTTTAAATCTAATTAAAAAATTAATAAAAAATGACCATAAAAAAAATAATAATAAAAAAAAATTCCTAAATACACATTAGGCTAAGAAACATGAAACTACTTCAATTTCATTTCTCTTATATTTATTATTTTAATTAAATATAATTATTTTATTATAAAAATAAATTAAAAACACATATGTAAATAAATAATAGTAATGAAAAAACAAATTTGAATTAACCTAGATTACAAACATCCTTTTCGAAAATTTATGTTATTTTATTACTGAAATTATTTATTTAAAGATGGGGAAAAAATAATAGTCTAATCAACAAAACCTAGTAATATTCTCAAGTCATATTAAGAAAAGTTATGTTACAATTTGTATAGCACAACTTTTATTTAAAGAGTAACATCATATTTATTCACTCAACTCTCTAAACTTCGATGTCTTTACAATCTGCGCAGCTGATTTCATTGTCACCGTGATGGTGGATGATTGAGCATTGATGGAAATGGAGAGTGTGAGAAATAACAGCCCAGACTGCCCACTCTTGCAACAGAAACTACAAGAGAAGATATTGTCTCTGATGCCATTTGCATATGTCTGTACATGTCGCAACGTGTGTAGCCAATGTAATGAGATCTTTTCATCCTCCAAGATTATAACGACTAAATGGGCCGAATCACTCCCAATCTGAACCCTTTGCTGGTGCTGATCCCTTTGCAAGTTCAGGATCATTGTGTGGCTTACTTCTTTTACACACAGACATGGAGGAAGTGCACATCATCCCTTTTCTTCTTGCAGGATTCATCTAAGGGATGTTGTAATCTGTGGTGGCCATGACTAAGTACTAGTGATTCTCGAAATCCAAGTCAAACGACCTGAAAGAAGGGCTCATACTTCTTGTCTGCAATCCTCTAACTCGAGGGTTATTCTCCCTTCCCATCGACATTGCAGCAGGAGAAGAGAATACGCATATAGTAATGGCGGTGGGTCGAAATAGTGGTAACGAGATGGTGGAAATATACAATTCCCTCGAGAAGACATGGATTGTGGAGGACTGCGGGGCATCTACTAAGAAAGGTAAATGCATTGTACTCCAGTGATATCGCTTTCAGCCAGAGAGTTCATTCTATTGTATCATAGAAAAGACAGCCGACAAAGATTATTGGTTTCAACCTTCGAGATGGTACTTTCACTTCTCAAGTTCCCAAATGAAAGAATGATCTCGAATGCAGAAACCCAGAATGTGTGTCTGCTCAATCGTTTCATTTGTGATACAATAAAGGAAACCCTCTCTGGAAACGATATTAAACTGGTAGATTGCATTCAAATTTCGTGGCAGATTCCCCACTGTCTTCCATATATTTTCTAAGGAATCTTAGATTTCCACTGCCTTGTTTCAGTATTTCGACCCATTGCCATTACCTTATGTGTATTCTCTTCTCCTCCGGTAATGCCGATGGCCTCGACTCAGATAAAATATGATTAGAATTGAAAAGAAGGAGATGTAGCTCACAGGTGTGGCCTGCACCTAGAGACTACACTCAAAACAAAGAGATCACTCGCGTACACTCTACTATTCATCAATAAAAGATTACATCATTAAATACAACTTTAGAAATCAGGAAGTTGCAACCAAACTCCTAAACTCTAGGAACAAATCCTAAACTTAGGAGATATGTTACAACTATGTAACCAATTCTCCATTAATACAAAATAATATTAATTATTTTGAACTCCCCCCCTAATGGAGAAAGTGTTATCTTGGACTCCTAACATCCCTCTAAACAATTCAAACTTCAGTCGTGCAAGAGGCTTTGTAAAAATATCAGCAATATGGTCACACATTTTACAATATTCAATAATGATTTCCTTCTACTGTAGTTTCTCTCTAATAAAATGGAACTGAGTGTCTATATGTTTGGTGTTTTTATGAAACAATAGATTGTATGCCAATTTAATGGTGCTCTGGTTGTCGCTTTTGATGGAAGTGGACTTCTTCTGTTCTTTTCATGCATCATGGAGAAGCCTTCTCAACCAGATCGCTTCAAATGTTGCTGCACACAATGGTTGATACTCAGATTCACACGAAGACAAGGTTACAGTACTCTGTTTCTTATTGGTCCATGCTATGACCCCGGATCCTATGCTGAATGCGTAACCTATGATAGACCTTCGATCATCCAAGTTACCTGCCCAGTCTGAATCTGAAAAACCTAGTAGAATAACATCAGATGCGTCAGTGTATAAAATGCCTTAGTTAAGAGTGCCACAAAGATACCTCAACATGCTTTTTGCTGCTACCTAGTGACTTTCAAGCGGTTTTGACTTGAATTGGCTCAACACACTAACAAAGTATGCCAAGTCAGGTCGGGTTGTTGTAAGATATATCAAGCTACTAACCAGATGTCTGTACATTGTAGCATCAACCTCTTGAGTGCCATCGTCACTGCACAACTTCAGATTTGTTGCAAAGGTGTCGCTACTGATCTAAACTGATCCATACCAAACTTTTCCAACAGATTTCTGGCACACTTCCCATGGGTAAGAAAAGTTTGCCCAGTATCTCTGCATACTTCTAATCCCAGACAGTAATGAAGGCTTCCAAGATCTTTCATCTCAAAAACTTGTGCCATAAGCCTTCTGATTCCTCTGATTAAATCATATGCATCTCCTGTTATAATCATGTCATCTACATACAAAGAAATCAAAATAATCTGCCCCTGATTATTGTACCTGGTATACAAATTTGGGTCATTTAAACTTCTATGAAAGCCATACTCTAAAAAGAAAGAATCAACCTTTTCGTACCAAGACCCCAGTGCTTGCTTTAAACCATATAAAGCCTTTTTCAATCTACAAACAAGATGTTCCTGCCCCTGCTTTAGAAACCCTTCTGGCTGTACTAAGTAAATTTCCTCTTTTAAATCACCATTTAAAAATGCAGGTTTAACATCAAGCTCGTGTAGCTCCCAATCATATTTAGTAGCTAAAGCAATAAGCATTCTGATTGTATTTAACTTTGCTACATGTGCAAAAGTATCATCAAAGTCTATACCTTCCTATTGTGAATATCCTTTTTCAATGAGCCTACTTTTAATTTCTCTATACTTCCATCTGCATTCATTTTTGGTTTAAATAGCCATTTACATCCTATGGGTGTTTTATTCTTAGGCAGCTCAACTAAATCCCAAGTTTCATTTCTAAGAATTGATTCTATCTCTTCATTCATTGCAACCCTCCACTCCTTAAATTGACTAGCTTCTTTGTAATTAGTGGGCTCTACAATGTTCAAAACATTTGACATCAAAGCATAGTCTCTCAATTTCCATGGCTTTTGATTCTTCCTACCTGATCTCCTTGGTAGGGGACTTACCTCAAATTTGTTTTCTTCAGCTATAACTAGGCTTGCATTATCACCTTCTTCTTGTTCTTCTTTTTGCTCTTCTTTCTGCTCCCGCTCTCTTTCATCCTCACTGCTTTCATCCATCAACAATGGAATGTGCCAATAATCACCAATGTCATCTTTCCCTTCCTGTACCTGTTCATGAAACACTACATCCTTTCTTGCAAATGTCTTACGAGACTCAGGATTGAATAATTTATATGCTTTAAATTCTAGGACATAACCAACAAAGATGCATCTAACTACTTTAGGGTCTAATTTCTTCATATTAGATTTGGGTATATGGGCAAATGCTTTTGACCCAAATACTCTTAGATGATTTACTGTTGGTTTGAATCCATATAGAGCTTCAAAAGCAGTTTTGAAGCCAAGATACCCGGTAGGACTTCTGTTCTTCAAATATACAGCAGTATTAGTAGCCTCTGCCCAAAAACTATTAGACAAACCCTTACCTTGTAACATGCTCCTTGCGCACTCCACTAAGGTTCTGTTTTTGCGCTCTACAACTCCATTCTGCTGTGGTGTGTGTGGCACTGGATACTGCTAAATAATCCCATGAGATTTGCAGAATTTCATGAATTCCCCTAGCTTGTATTCTCCCCCTTGATCAGATCGGAGGATTTTTATACTCTTACCAAACTGTTTTTCCACCAAGGTTTTAAATTCTATAAAGCACTAGAGAGTCTGACTTTTCTTACTCAAAAAATAAACCCATGAATATCTAGTGCAGTCATCAATAAATAACAGAAAATAATATGCTCCTCCTAGCGACCTTGTCTGCATAGGTCCACATATATCAGTGTGCACTAGTTCTAAAATATATGTTTCCTTCCTCCTATCATGCACAGGAAACTGTTCTCTATGCATTTTACCTAATGCACAACCATCACAATTTAACTGAATATTATGAAAGATAGGGAGCCCGTCAACCATACCTTTCTTCTACAATAACATGAGGTCCTGCAAATTCAAGTGACCGAACCTCTGATGCTAGAGTTGTTTGGTTGTCGATCCTCCTGCAACCATGGCTTGCTTTGGTATACTCTTTGCATCCAGTCTGTATAGTCTTCCAACTCGCATGCCTATTGCAATTATTTCATTCCTGCAATCCTTTATCACACAATGAGTCTTGAAGAACTTGACTTGCATATCTTGATCAACCATCATGGATACAAATATAAGATTTTTCTTAATTCTAGGTACATATAAACATTTTTAAGGTGACTAATTTTTCCATTTGGTAACTTAACTGGAATCACCCCATAACCTTTAATCTCATATCCACTATCATCTCCTAAATAAATTTTTGATCCATACGTACTTCCTTCAAGGCTATCAAAAAATTCCTTTTTACTTGTCATGTGAGAGGATGCTCCGGAATCAACATACCAAATATCGTCCTCATTAGATGCTGAAAGGGCATAGTCGACTGTGAACAGTCAAAATTCATGACTGAAATCTTTATCTTCTTCTTCAACAAAGTATCCTCTGTGCTTTGCATTTGCCTGCTTCCTCTTTGCATCATCAACCTGCTTCTTAAAGCATTCATTCTGTATATGACCCTTCTTTCCACAATAATAACATTTCTTTCCATAATGATTTGCAAGCATACCTTTATGAGAATTCTTATGTGATGTTCCTCCTTTCTGCTGTGATTACTGTTATGGTTGCTTTCCTCTGAATGATTGTCATTTCGCCATCAGTGCAAGATCATCATTCTGGGGGTTCAGGTTTTGCCGTCACTCCTCCTCTTGCAGCAAGATCCCTGTCAGATCTTCAAATGTGGGCGCTTTCTCCCTTGCCGCCAATCCAGTAACAAACATTTGAAATTCATCATGCATCCCACTCAGTGTGATTGAGACGAGATTAGAGTCAAACACTACCTCTCCGATGTCCCCAATCCATCTTTCACATCTTTAATTTGCGCAACAAATGTAGCAGCAGTCTCCCTTTCATCCATCCTCATTGAAAATAACTTGCTTTTAAGCGCCATAATTCGACTTGTGTTCTGGGTCTAATACAGATTTTTGATGGTTGTCCAGATCTCCACGGTTGTTTTACAGTCTCTGATATGCGGGATAATACTATCCTTCACGGACATCTTCAGCAAAACTTTTGCCTTATTATCTCGTTTTTCCCATTCTTGCTCCTGTGTCCCTGCGTTCGGCTTCAACTCATCACCTGTAACTATGGACCAAGCATTCACACCCTCAAGCAAGGTCTAGATCTCAAACTTCCAATTCGTGAAGTTAGATCCATTGAGTTTGCTAGACTCATGAAGATACAATTCCATCGTATTACTTATTCTGATCAGATCTACAAAATGAATCTACCCAACGGTAAAAAAAAAACGATACCTGTCAAATCGATCTGTCACTTCTCTGCCACTGATCTACAGTATCTGGCAATCTTGCTCTGATGAGTAAATTCGGCGTTTTCAATACAACCGAAAAATTGGTCTGATCAAAATTGATCTGATCTGACTCTCTCGGATAGATCTGCAACTTATCCGATTTGCACCCCTCGCAAACCGTCAAATGAAGATGAGGCTTCCCGTAGATCGCCTTGAAGGTGAATTGGCGCTCTCCCGAGTGAAAAACCTACGTCAAGATAAAATCGGTGCGAGGCAAAAATACTGGCACGATTTTTCCCTTAAATTCCATGCCAATCCAGTACTTTGGCGCAGTGGCGCGACTAATTACCAAACAGACGTGCCAATTGCCGCCCCTGGCACGACTGTCAGTGCAAAACCCACGCCAACCCCCTTCTACTCAAAAATTAAAAAATCTGAGTCTGAGCCAGGTGTTCTGCAGTCCACCTGCTCAATTGAGCACAGAGCTCTTGTGTACACGTGGCCACAGAGGCCCCTCAAGCCACACAAAAAATTCTACCACACAGACAAGCTAGCTACAAAATCACTTCAGCCACAAAGGTGATAAAAGATCAGGCTCACCCAATCTGAGCTCTGATACCAAGATAAAATATGATCGGAATCGAAAAGAAGGATATGTAGCTCACAGGTGTGGCCTGCACTTGGAGACTACACTCAAAACAGAGAGATCACTCTCATACACTCTACCATTCATCAATAAAAGATTACATCATTAAATACAACTTTAGAAATCAGGAAGTTGCAACCAAACTCCTAAACTCTAGGAACAAATCCTAAACTCAAGAGATACGTTACAACTATGTAACCAATTCTCCATTAATACAAAATAATATTAATTATTTTCAACTGACTCTTTCCATGGGGAAAGGCAAAATAAACGACATAGCGGAAAGGAGAAAGAATAGAAGAAGAGAATCGCTAACTATTTTTTCTGGTGCGTAGCAAAGCGAAAGAACAGAAGAACAGAATGACTAACTATTTTTTCCGATGGGTAGCAAGGCGAAAGAATAGAAGAACAGAATTGCTAGCTAGTTTTTCCACCAGGTAGCTTCTCTTGAATTTCGACAATCTTGCCCGAGTAGGCGCCCCACAATCTTCCATGAATTTTAGAGGAATCATAGATCTCCACTATAGGGTCTCTATAAATGATCTGATTTACCCATCGTCATTCCCTTATATGTATTCTCATTCATTTATATGTATTCTCCTCCCCTCTGCCAATGGAAATGGCCCTGTGTAAAAACAGTAAGTCACTGGCCAGTGATTTGACTCATTGAGTAGTTATAAGTTGGCTGATGAAAAATGACATTCCATTTCTTGCGCACACATATAGACAGACCCAAATGGAACCAACACCAATATCTTCTCTTGCAGTTCTTCTCGCAAGAAAAGAAAAAGCAAAGCAACCTTGAACTGTCATATTTTCTGTTGCAGTTCCTCTGGCAAGAAAAGAAAACGCAACCTCGGACTCTCCAATGACAGGGTAAAGGACCAAACTCCACATATTATAAAGAGAAACAAAGGCCTTTAATGTGTTATTTCCAACCAACATTATTTCTAAAAACAGGAGACAATTGTTTCCAAAAGTTTCTCCACACGTTTGGGGATTGACAAACAATCATTACTTTGGAAAACAAGTAACAGCTATCAGCTATATCTAAAAGTTTCCATATATAATATATATATATATATATATATATATATATATATATTATTAAATAATGTTATTTTATTCAGGATGGACATTTATACTTTGATTAATTTTCTAATTAAAGTAATGTTATTTTATTGGTTTACGGGCTCATTTCTTCGAGTAGATAATTTTATGTTAATATAGTATAAGTTGGTTGAGGTTTTCCATACCTAGATAAACATTTATATTTTATTTTCTATAAGTGTCATTTTTATTAATTTTATAATAAAATAATATTATTTTATTGGTTTTATCCACTCATTTATTCAAACTAAATAATTAATATAGTGTAAGTTGCTTGAGGTTATGAATATTGTATTGACCAAGGAAAAGATTTTGATATATGACTTTAAAGAAAAAGCGTTATTTCAAAAATAAGGTTACCTATTTTTTGGAGAAGCTTTGGAATTTGCATTTTAGATGTGTTGTTTATACATATTGTTGTTATTAGTTTTTTAATAAAAATGTTAGCCTATTAGTTTTATGGCTTAACGTTTTCAAACTAAATCTCTTTATGCCAACGTGGCATGAGTTGGTTGAAGTTATTGATATTTTATAGACCACGGAAAGGTCTTTTAATGTATGATGTCAAATAAGAATTGTTATTTCCAAAAATTGATCACAATTATCTTCAGAAGTTTCCAGATTTTATTTTATATTTGTTTTTTATACATGTCACTTTTAATAGAAAAATCTTTCTCTACATGTTATTTTTAAAAACTAATAAAATTTTTAGTTTATTAGTTTTATGACCTAACTTTTTCAAACTAAATCTCTTTATGCGAGTGTATCATGAGTTGGTTGAGCTTATTGATATTTTGTTGACTAGGGAAAGGTATTTAATGTATGATGTCAAATAAACACTGTTATTTCCAAAAATTGATCACAACCATCTTGAGAAGTTTAGATATTTGCATTTTATATTTGTCTTCTATACACGTCGTCTTTATTAGAAAAATGTTTCGATATCTGTCATTTTCAGGGCATGGATTATGAATATTTTATTGACCAAGTAATGGCCTTTAATCTATGATCTCACATAAAAGTGTTATTTCCAACAAGTAGTGGCACCGAGAAGTTTCTAGATTGCATTCTATAATTATTTTCTATACATGTCACTTTTATGGCCCTAACTAAATCTCTTTATCCCAATGTAGCATGAGTTAGATGGGGATATTTTGCCAATGTAGAATGATTTGGATGGGTTTAGATGTGGTTATGAGTGTTTCCAAAACCACTGACATTTATTTAGAGATATGAAATTTATACTCGTTTCTATAGGTGTCACTTTTATTAATTTTCTAATAAAATAATGTTAATTTATTGGTTTTATGGCTTGACTTTTTCAAACTAAAATTTATTTATGCAACTACAGTAGGAGTTGCTTGAGGTTATCGATATTTTATTAACCAAGGAAAGGAAAGGCCTTTAACATTATTTACATTAAAATAGTGATAACTACGAGATTCACAATATATATTTTTTTAGGTGTCACTTTTATTAATTTTCCAATAAAATAATGATACTTTATTTGTTTTATGATATGGCTTCTCCTAACTAAATATATTTATAGTGCTGCATGAGTTAGTTGAGGTTTTCAGTATTCTATTAACCAATATAGCATGAGTTGCCTAGGATATCTATATTTTATTGATTAGCGTAATATGAGTTGGTTGAGGTTTTCAGTATTCTATTAACCAATATAGCATGAGTTGCCTAGGATATCTATATTTTATTGATTAGCGTAATATGAGTTGGTTGAGGTTTTCAGTATTCTATTAACCAATATAGCATGAGTTGCCTAGGATATCTATATTTTATTGATTAGCGTAATATGAGTTGGTTGAGGTTTTCATTATTTTATTAATCAATATAGCATGAGCTAGTGAGGATATTTATATTTTATTGATTAGCTTAATATGAGTAGCCTAATATGAATTGTTTGACGTTATCATTTTTTATTGATGGACGTAGCATGACTTAATTGAGATTATCAAAACATATAGAAAATATTATATTATATTATATTTTATATTTTGATAATAAATAATTCATTTAATAATAAACAAATATTAGTTTAATTGAGGTCATCCTAGTCACCGTAAAATTATTTAATTATTCTTTTAATAAATAAT
The DNA here is from genome assembly GCA_000404065.3 of Pinus taeda. Classification (NCBI taxonomy): domain Eukaryota; kingdom Viridiplantae; phylum Streptophyta; class Pinopsida; order Pinales; family Pinaceae; genus Pinus; species Pinus taeda. The sequence continues at coordinate 30,653 of APFE031442407.1, forward strand.
ATTAATATTAAATAATAAATAATTATATTAAAGGCTTAATGTTGGAGGATTTAAAGTGATTTTTTTTTATTTTTGTTAAGTGTTATGATAGCAGTGATATTTTAAATAACTAAAACATAACCTAAATGAATTAATGTTGGGGAATTATTATGTGATTTTAATATTTAGTTTTAGGTTTATTAATTACTATTAAGTGATTTTTCAAATGTTTAGTAATATCACCTTAAAATATTTAATTTTAAAACTTTTTTAATAATAGTTATTTAATTCTAAATAATAATAGTATATAAATGGTTAAATTGGTAACATTTAAATGAACATATTAATTTTAGTTTAGGTATTATTGCTATAAGTGTTTTTTCAAATTTTTAATAAAACATTTTGCTAATATATAAATATTGAAAAGTAATTTAGTGTTATGTTATGAATTTTGAATAAATGTTATCATGAGCCATATTATTTTTTTTTTCAAACCATATATACAAAGTTGTTTATTTACTTTTAATTAATATGTTATTTATTCAAGTGAAATTGTTTTAATAAATTAAATTTTTAAACAAAGTCTTTTTGTAGAAATCACATAAGAGAATTTTTTGGTGGATGCGTTTGGAACCAACAAGTGTGGTTCATCATCTGATCATGATGATGAACCACACTTGTTGGTTTCCAAACGCCTCTGAAAAAAATTTCTCTTATGAGATTTCTACTAAAAGACTTTGTTTAATTCATTATGGATCATAGAATCCTCAATATAGAAATTGAATTTTATATAATTATAAATGATAAAGATAAAAGAAGTGACTTAGATTTATAACTTATGATATGACTTTTGACCATCAAATATAGGAAACAACATCAACATGATACATCACAACATATATATGATTTTTTTTTGTTTTTCTATCTAGAAATGTTTGGATTTGTATATATTTTTTGTTTTTTGGAAGTGTAAATCGTATTTTCCTACTATATTGTTATAGGGACATTTTACAATTCCTGTTATATTATTATAGAGACATTTTATAGTATGTGGTCCAGCACGACCACTAGTTTCGATATATGCTCATTTGAAGCATTTACACTATGTAATTTTCAATATTTTATATAATGGAAGTTAGGATTTTTCCTTGGAAAAAAAACATATGATATCACTTTTTAAATAAGTATATATTTTAATTTACAATGAGTTATAGTATTTTAGTTTTTATTTTTTTGGGTAGTTTGAGTTATTAATGTATTATTTAGTTATTATTTAAGAGTAGTTTAATTAATTGATGAAATGGTTTTTTTCCTTGAGATTTTTCCAAATATGGTAGGTATTTATAAGAATCATGTTAAGTTGTTTAATATGCAAAATTCCACTTCCTTATAGGTTTCTCTAGGATTATATAAATTAAATGGTTGGTAAACTCTTGTAGGTATCTATTGTAGAAGCCATTTAGGCCTATGTGTGTCATCATACATATACACTATGTAAATTGAGTAACACTTGGTAAATATATAAAGTCACAACTGCTCGAACCACATCACCTATGTACAAGTATGCATGAAGACTAATAGAAACTTGGTTGGATTTAGTTTTCCTTACAAAATTTTGTTCTTCTTTTTGCATCATGTATATTATTCTATGTTCTCATGATGTAGTTTGTTTGGGTGCACGAAGGCTAGGCTTTCAACATCTTGGTTTCATTGTTGTTGGTACTAAGTCTAAGACTATAGTACGATTAAATGAAGACGACATTAACTTGCAAGAATCTGTGAGTGAAATCCTCCAAGCAGAAAAAGATATGTATGTTGAAGATACATGTGACAAGATGTTGCTAAAATGAAATCCCTGGAAAGATGATTGTGACTTCATGGATTCTCCATTTTGAAATATCTTGAATGTGTTGTCTTTAACCTAGAATAGTGAAAGAATATACTACATGATAATATTGTAGGATACTTATCGAGGAAGTAAAAGATATGTACATTTCAAGTTTGTGGAAACCTTTGATTTGTTATTAGCGTCAAGCACAAATTAAATCACCAACCAAACAATGTCTAGCCTTATATTGATTCATGCAAATTAAATATGGAATGGATGTCAAGGCCTCACGAAGACATGTCAAAATAGGCTTGACGTTGAGATTCTACAAATAAAAGATAGAAACCATGAATATTATTTGTTAATGTCATTTTGGCTACAAAACAATAACATTTTTAACATCCAACTTGGAGATGTTGAAGTGTGTTCTTGTGTTGTGGTAGTGTTTCCATTGAGCAAAACAGAGGTCAGATAAAATTGAATTTCTTAAAGAAAGCTTTACTTCTTAATCCATACATATCCATCCAAATAGATTGTGTGTTAAACATCATGGCATCTGTATCATGCCCAAAGTCAAACAAATGATGGAAAAATCAAGTTTTAAAATCATGGAAAAATCGAATTTCACCCTTCGACTTATGCTCTATTGAACCAATCAATGAAGTCCACTTTCAAACTTCAAATTGTGGTCTATTCGACCAACCACTGAAGCCAAAATTATATAAGTTATGTTCTAACATTGTAGAAAGTGTTGAGGATCCTTTGCATCTTAGATGATTTTTCCCACTAGGTAATATTGAAATAAAAGATGGTTTGTGAAGCATGTATATATTGATTCAACGTTCATGTTGGATTTATTATTATGTGATCGGGGAAATTTTGGTGAAAATTGAAATTGTGAAGTTTATTGCATGTTGAGTCAAGTGAATTTAAACTATTTCAATATAGTCATGGTCGACTCATTTGGATCAACTTACAGTCAAGTTATTCTATGGCTATTTGTTGTTTAATACAATGAAGGAATTGTCCATTAAAAAAATAAAATAAAAATCCGTGCATGGATGTTATAGACATTTTTGGGCATTGCAACCCCAATCATAAATGTCCATAAACTAAGGGCTCCTAAGTACCTAAAAGTGTTGCTTCAATCCCTAAAGGAAGAAGGTCAGTTGATTACATCATCTCCCAGAAGTTCTCCATAGAAAAATGCTCAGAACTAGTCAAAACTGTACCATACAGAATGCCCAGTGCAGAGGGTGCGATGCGTCTCACCTACTCAGTTGAAAGGGTGTGATGCATACTGGAAAATGTTATAGACATTTTTGGGCACTTCAACCCCAATCATAAATTTCCATAAAATGAGGGCTCCTAAGTCCCTAAAAGTGTTGTTTCACTGCCTAAAGGAACAAGGTCAGCTGATTACATCATCTCCCAGAAGTTCTCCACTGAAAATTGCTCATAAATGGTCAAAACTGGACCATACTGAAAGCTTGGTGCAGAGGGTACGATGCATATCACCTTCCCAGTGTACAAGGTGTGATGCATACTGAATTGCTCCTCTGTAGGGTGCGATGGTCAGGAATGGACAAATGGCAAGGACAAAATGCGAGGTGGAACATCATGGAATCTTCCAGAAGCTTCCCCTCTGACACTTGCCTCTCTATTTTTGACCAGGGATGAGTAAGAGATCATCATTCTCCAAGTGGAAGCAGGAAATATCATAGAGAGGACACTAATCAAGATCCCAGAAGATGACTCACCTCTCTGTAATCATCTATATATGGATCCCTCATCACAGAGATCCAGGGGGCTGGAATTTTGTATCTTATATAGAAGTGTTGTTGGTTTTCCAGTGTACATTCATAATTTTGGGTGATCTAAGCTTTGCTTGAGGTGAAGAAGGGCTTCCTAGTTGGAGGATGATGTTGGGTCAGAACATATGGTTGTAATCCTCTTGCTACTTTTCATCTTAATAAAGCTATTCTAATTTTCTTCCATATTCTTGTGTGCTTGTTTATATATGCATTTATATGGTTACACACATCTAGTCTTCTGTTATTTATGAATATAGATCTTTGTTTCTTCGATAGTAGTATGTTGTTGTGATTCCATAGGTTCTCTTTGAAGCTGGGCAGACGAAGAAGAAGCGGCGAAGCTCTATCAAGAAGGAGAGGAAAATCAAGCACAGACTAAGGTTGGTCTTCTTGTTCTTCTTGTTATTTTCATAAAAGAAAATGAAAGTAGACTACTGTTTTTGTTTCTAAGATAGCTACCATCTTTAGTGGGAATAGCAAGCATCCCAAGTGGACACTATTCCGGTAACCCAAAATGGTGCTCCGCTGCTAAGGGGATCGACTAGATTGTTTGTTAGCCTATCTATCCTTGTTTCTTTTATAAACTTACAGACGGAGCCTGAAGTCAAGCCAGCTAGCCTTCGAACTACATTTGTTATACAAATGAAAAGTAGATCAATGCTAATTCAGTCTATCTCTGGGTTTTGTTTATGAATTAAACAATAGATCTGCAAGCAATCTAATTTCCCTAAGTGGTGGCTCTAGTAACCTCTTTATATCACCCCTATGTTTTACATACACTGAACATTACTTACTCGGCCTAAATCCCTGAACTGAATTGCAAACTATGAGTTAAAACTTGTTTAAAGTCTCGCACTGGTACCATCACACCCTGCCTTCAAGGCAGACTGTATGCATCCCACTTCCCGAGTGCAGTAGGTGCGCTGCATACTGGTTTCACTATGTAACAGGTGCGATGATTAGGGAGGGTTAACTTTACCCTCAGACTGTGGTTTTTTCTCACTCTTTTCAGTCTTATTCAAGAGTTTTGTTGTCTGTAGTCAGTGTATTTCTATGAAAACCCCCTTCTCTTGCATTATTCCCCCTCCTTGGTGTAAAGAACTGTAAGTGTTTTTTATGTATTGTGCGTCATTTTCAGTTCTCTTTTGCAAAAAGTAACATGTTCGAACTGTCGTTTCTGGATCTAAAAGTGTTGTAGCTATCGTTTTCAGTTTTAGAAAAGAATCTCATAGTCGATTATACAGTTACTATTGCATAGGATTTGAATTAGTAGTTTTTAAAGTGTCGAAAAGCAATTTTCATTTCAAAATCGCAAAGTGTCTCTCCTACCTTCACTTCATTTTGAAAAAGAATTTTGTTGAGTATTGTCGCTTTAAAAGTAATTTAGATTTGCACATAGCTTTCTTAACATCATTCATACATTAATAAGGTAGAAAACAAATACATGCATGTGCATTTGCATTTTGACAGCTTGGTTTGATTTAGGACTGTGCATTTAGCGTGTGCTTTGTGCTCTTTGCAGAAAAATTATTCACTTTCATTCCTTAGTAGCTAGGATTTTCATTGCCAAAAGAAGATTAAACGTTTGTTTATCATCTTAGACTGCATTTTAGGAATTATATACACATCACGCGATGAACCTGAAAGAAATGTTTTAAGGAGATCACTTAAATTAAATTTAAGAATTCTAACAACGCTTTGGAACTTAACGCACAACATCTAGAGGTCTAGGCTAGAGACGTATTCTGACGTCGTAAAACCTGGTAACTGTTGCTTTCAGTGTTGGTTGGGTGATTCCTCCACTCTGAGACGGCAATTGCCAGTATGGACTTGTGCTCCCACGTACCGTCGAGTATATATTGGGAGACCACAAGAGGTTGCATCCTTTATCCTTAGGACGCTGTGTCTGTCGCCCTATCGATCGCAATGCACTAAACATATCATTCAGGAAGATTGACTGCCATACCGTAAAACATATTTTTTAATTTTGCGATTGGTTTGGTAATCCTCTCTGCCTAGATCTCCAGAAAAGTCCATTTTTCTCCTTTTCAGACTCCTTAAAGGAAAGGGTCCTCTGAGCGCTTGTCACTTCAGGCTCAATAAAAATCGAAGGCGACTAGAGTCCTCTTTTGTTTTTTCTCGACTCTTTAAAATTGAAAAAACA
>APFE031442407.1:54427-78593 GCA_000404065.3 Pinus taeda
GGTTTGTTTGTCATTAGAGAGTCTTAGACTCCTAGGAAGGTTGGATTTGTCCGCAAATATAACTCATTCCGTGTGACAAAGCCAGCTAGCCTTCGAACTGCATTTGTTATGCAAGCGCAAAGTAGATCAATGCTGCTTCATTCTATCTCCGGGTTTTGTTTATAAATTGAAAAATCGATCTGTAAACACTCTAATTTCCCTAGTGGTGGCTCTAGTAACCTCATTAGATCAACCCCTGTGATTTATATTTACTGAATATCACTTGCTCAGCCTAAATCCCTGAACTGAACTACAAATTGTACCATTGCACCCTCTCTTCAAGGAAGTCTGTATGCATCGCACCTCCCATGTGCAGTAGGTGAGATGCATACTGAATTCCCTATGTAACAGGTGCGATGGTCAGAGATGGTTAATTTTGCCTTCAGACTCTGGTTTTTCTTCACTCTTTTTAGCTCTATTCAGGAGTTTTGCTATCTGTGATGAGTATATCTCTGTGGAAACCCCCTTCCTTTCCATCATTCTGCCTCCATTGTGCAAAGAACTGTAAATTTTTTATGTATTGTGCGTCATTTTCAGTTCTCTTTTACAAAGAAGTAGTGTAATGAGACTATCATTTCTTGATTTGGAAGTGTCTCGGGTGTCGTTTTCAGTCATAGAAAAGAATCCCATTATTCTTGATGATCGATTATACTATTACTCTTGTATGTGATTTGAATTAGTAGTTTTTCAAGTGTCGAAAGTAGTTTTCAATTCGAAATTGCAAAGTGTCGTCATTATCTTCACTTCGTTTTGAAGAGAAATTTGTTAGTATTGTCGCTTTGGAAAGATAATTCAGATTTGCACTTAGCATTCTTCTTGTCATTCACACATTAAGAAGGCTGAAAATAGATACATGCATGTGCATTTGCATTTAGACTACTTGTTGATTTAGGACAGTGCATCTAGTGTGTGCTCGGTGCTCTATGTTGAAAGACCCTCAGTTCTCTTTCTTTAGTAGCTAGGATTTTCATTGCAAAATAATATTAAACGATTGTTTATCATCTTAGATTGCATTTTAGGAATTGTATATATACATCACGTGGTGAACTTGGAAGGAAAATTTCTTAAACAAGATCAACTATAAAATAAATTTAATGAACCTAAAAACGCTTTGGAAACTAATGCACAACATCTACAAGTCTAGGCTAGAGATGTATTCCGGCATCGTTAAGCCTGGTAATTATCGCTTTCATTACTGGTTGGGTGATTCCTCCTCTTTGAGACGACAAGTGCCAGTACGGTCTCGTGCTCCCACATACTATCGAGTATATATTGGGATACCACAATAGGCTATATCCTTTATCCTTAGGAAGCCGTGTCTGCCGCCCTATTGATCGCAATGCACTGAACACAGCATTTGGGAATATTGACTGCCATACCGTAGAAAGTATTCTGCAATTTTGCGATTGGTTTGGTAATCCCTCTGTCTAGATTTCAAGAGTAGTCTCTTTCATTCCTTTTCAGACTCCTTAAAGGAAAAGGTCCATCTAAGCACTTGTCACTTCGGGCTCATTAAAAATCGAAGGTGACTAGAGTCATCTTTTTTTTTTCTCGACTCTTAAAAATTGAAAAAACAAGTTGTGTCAAAGCGTCTAAAATTTATTTTAATCGGAATAACATAACAGTTCCCTCGTTGGTCTTTAGGTTGAGAAAAAATGGAGTCTCCTAACCAATGATTTCCCCTTGGAGGAAATCCTAGTCCTTTCTCCTCTTGGGGAGATGTTGGTGCACCCCATATGGCCACATTGTCACTTCCAGGGTTGACAATTGGCTTGCCCATATGGCTCTTCTCTACCTCTGTCGTTCTGAATACCGTAATTTCTAAACAATCAAGTCACCAACTAGATGATACTAGAGATACCCCCCAACCTTCTACTTCGTCCATTTCTCCCTCTCCTCCTTCCTCTTCACTTGATGAAGCTGGTAAACCTAAAGATCAAGTAACTGAGAAGAAGAAGAAGCGGAAGGAGAAAAAGGAAAAGAAGAAGACAGAGCCAAAAAGCAAAAGAGGGCAACCGTGTGTCGTCTAGTGAAAATCCACACACTGCATCGTCTAAACCTAAATCTCCATGTGTCATTTGCAGAGACCACTATCATCGAGATTGTCCTTGCATCCTTTGGATCTTAAGGGACTGGTCTCCTCGTTTGCACAATCCAGTGTCATCAACCTCCGATCCTGTTGAAAGTACATCGTCAACTAGTGAAAGTGAAGTATCTAGACAGAAAAGGAAATGCAAGTTTCCTTGTAAACTGTGTGAAGGCAATCACGTCATCCACCGTTGTCCCTTCTTATATGAAGCTAAGAGAGTTTTGGATGACCGTCTGACTTCACTGCTACGGCTTCCTCCTAGATATAAGAAACTCTTATCGAGTCCATCACTGGTTGAAAATCCAACTGACATGCCATTATTGCCAGTCGAAGCGTCTATCATCAAAGATAAACCCTCTGAATCCATAGCAGATGAATGTCAAAAGGTCGAGGTGGCAGTTGACCCGATCTTGCCTTCAGAAGGTCCATCTTCAGATGATACAGTCACTGAAGAGAATGAGAACGACACCATTCAAATTATTTTCATAAACACAGACTCCGATGAACATGAGGGCAGTCTACCCTTTCCTTTACTGCAGGAAGGAAGTTCGTCAAAGTCATATCCGACCATCTATTCTGTCCCACCTCCAAGCAACCTAGTCGTTTCCTTCGACTGGAATCTACTAGGCAAACCCCGTTTCCCAGCTAATGTACCATTCTGAATCATTGTACATAGTTACAGAATGATCCTGGCTAGTACCATCATAGATGAAGGGGCTTCTATGAGTATCCTTTCCTCGACTGCTTGGAAAGCGCTTGGTTCGCCATCGCTTCTGCGTGAGATGAGAAATCTGATAGGCTTCGACAAAGGAACTAGTCGACTGTTAGGGATCCTTCTTAATGTGCCCATAACATTGAGTAGGAAAACCGTTTACATGAACGTGATGGTAGTCCAAGGACCCCTAGATTATAATCTACTCCTTGGGCGCGACTATATTTATAGCATGGGAGCCATTATCTCCTCACTCTTTAGAGTAATGTGTTTTCCGCATGAAGGCCAAGTGGTCCATCTCGTAGACCAGCTTTCATTCCCTGGCTCACACATAGTTAATAGTCAAATTCTGTCCCTAAATGGTCTTTTCACACAAGGAATGTCTCATCAATCTCCAATTTGTCCAGTCGAAGAGCGCGAATAATTCGGGAGGACATGATTGAACCCAAGGGGGCGTGCACCCTAGCCTACTCTAGCAGGGAAACTCTAGGTATAGAGTAGGTTTCCGTGAAGGAAAATGACTGGTCTGAAACCCGTTCGTATAGGAAAAGGGAGTTAGACCAGAATAAGATTCCCTCGTCAAGGTTAGGTGGTTGAAGCGAGAATCACCTTTGTCCAGATGGACTAAGCCAGGAAGTGTTTCTATCTGCTATGTGGATGGAAGCTGTCTTGCCGAAACAAGGACTTCTAAATGGTAGCCAGGAAATTTTTCACTATACCCGAGGGCATGCAAACCTTTTTGCATGCAAGCGAAGAGCGACCATTTATTTTCTTAGTTTGTAGATTCTCAAACCCTTTAAACTCGTAGGATTGGTCGTTTCCTAACTTGCATAAAGAAAGGATCCGAGGCAAAGCTTTAAAAGGTGCAAGATCCATAAAAAATGGCATCTATACATGAGATATCCTTATTATATGACTAGCATGAGCAGTTTTTATGTGGAGTTCAATCTTGTTAAAAATTAAACATAAGAAGTGAGCAAATGTTTCCCCCAGAGTTTAAGCTCATTAAAAAATGAATCAATTTCTGGTAAATAACTTGTGAATGCATTATCATCAGCTTTTAAGCCTTGGTCGTGTTTTCATCATCACCTTCACTTTTTTAGCTGATCATATGCCTCCATTTGATTGTTTACCCTTTTGAGGAACAGCTGCAATGAGTGATCTTGCTAGCCATCCTTGTGACACTACCGTGATTAGAAAATTCCAAACCTTACTTGGAATCAGCTGCTACCTGAAATTATCACTCGTTCCTCAAAAATGAGTCTCCTTTAAGCTCTTTTCACCTGACTCATAGAATATGAAAAGATTGACAAGCGATTGGCCTCTCCGACTCGTTAAAGTCATTGGAAGTGTTATCCCTCCTCTAGATTTTAATCCTTTTGGACCTGAGGGATTATTACACAAAAAGATTGAGCGTTTGTCTTGTTCGGCTCGTTAAAACTATCAAAAATTCATCCCTTTCGTATTATTTTACCCTTTTTCGAACTTAAGCGATTATATGACGAAAAATAATCATTGGAGTTTTCTTTCCATCCCTTTTCAGACTCTAAAATTGAAAAAGGGTCGAGTTATCATTGTCGTTAAAGTCGTTAAAATCAATAGCGACAAACTTGTCCAAATAGACGAGAACGAGTTTCACTGTCACTAGGCTCATTAAAACATACCGACGGGTTCACCTAAAGGGCGGATTATAGAACAAGCATATGTTATCCTCCTCAAGCTTGATAAAAATAAAGAGGTACTGGTCAGCAATGACTTGGGAAAATTGGGAAGAAAACTTGAAGAACTTTGTTTGTAGCAAGTCGCTCTTGAAACGTGACACTTCACTCCACGTCTGAGTCGGGTTGGGTTATTCCGTTCACCGGTCATATCACCATTGGTCCGTCACACCATCCATATTTGGGGTTAACGCTACCAATCCATTATTAGTGTCGCCAGTATGTTCAAGATAAGTCGCTCAGAGAATTCACCTGTGTCTCATCCGCTGTAATACATTCACGCTCCATTCTTTCATGACTGCCACCCTAAACCCTGTATCATCAGATCGTTTTCACCTCCAAAATAATTTGCTCCGTTCCGTGTCGTAGATGTGGGATTCATTAAGGCCCTCCTGCGACAGGTTGCTTCTTGTTGACATCAACTCATTATCCAAGAAGTCGGCCTAGGAACAACCCCTTTCAGTACTTTGAAGCTTGCATGCCTTAATGCCAAGTTTCTCACTTTCGACGACAGGTTTACATCAATTCCCTTTGACCAAGAGATTTTGCGTGGTGTTCAATGCCAAGTCCCTTTTTCAAACCATGTGAATTGTACTGTAGTAGCTTGAGGATCATTGTCATTATTGGTGACTCCTCTCGTGCCTGTTAACATCTTACATCATTGGCTAGTAATTAGGCGATGTCTTCCCATGTTCAACTCCAAAACATATTTCACATGGATCCACTTGTACTCTGAGTGAATATTGAACGAGTTTTGAAGACCCCGGATCTAGTTTCATCCATCCGAGCTGCAATATATTTAGGAATATAAAAACATCAAATGTGCATCATTTCCGAACAGATGATCATCCAAATCAAAGGATGATGACTCCATCAGAATCATCAGTCTGCTACACAGACGGTTGTCTGTCCTATGTACATGAAAATGAAATTATAAAGATGAGCATGGGAATTCCCACCTCAGCTAGATCATGAAAAATATTATGAAGATAATGTATTGTATTGTATCTTATTACAGGTCACCTTCCAGCTCGAAAAAACTTCGGATCCTCCTAATAAAGCATTTCACTCGACATCAAAATATTAACAACCTCATGCTTTAGGGGCCAACTGTTATAGACATTTTTGGGCACTGCAACCCCAATGATAAATGTCCATAAACTAAGGGCTTCTAAGTCCCTAAAAGTGTTGCTTCACTCCCTAAAGGAACAAGGTCAGTTGATTACATCATCTCCAAAAAGTTCTCCACAGAAAACTGCTCAGAACTGGTCAAAACTGGACCACACAGAATGCCGAGTGCAGAGGGTGCGATACATCTCACCTATTCAGTGTAAAGGGTGTGATGCATACTGGAAAACCCTTCTGTAGGGTACGATGGGCAAGAATGGACAAATGGCAGAGACAGTTTGTGAGGTGGAGGATCATAGAAGCTTCCAGAAACTTCTCATCTCACACTTGTCTCTCTGAATTCGCCTAGGGATGAGTAAGAGATCATCAATCTCCAAGTGGAATCAAGAACTATCAGAGAGAAGACACTAATAAAAATCCCAGAAGTTGACTCACCCCCCTACAATCATCTATATATGGATCCCTAATCATAGAGATCCAGAGGCTGGAATCTTTTATCTTGTAAGGAAGTGTTGTTGGTTTCTTGGTGCAACATCATAGTGTTGGGTGATCTAAGCTTTACATGAGGTGAAGAAGGGATTTTTTGCTGGAGGATGATGCTGGGTGAGAACAATTGGTTGTAATCCTCTTTTCTATTCTTGATATTAATAAAGCTATTCAATTTTTCCTCCACATTCTTGTATGTTTGATGATATATGCATTTGTGTGGTCAATACAAATCCGGTCCTATATTGATTATGTTTGTAGATCTATGTTCTTCGATAGTATTATGCTGCTTTGATTCCACAGGTGCTCTTTGAAGCTGGGTAGACGAAGAAGAAGCGGCAAAGATCTATCAGAAAGGAGAGGAACCAAGCAAGGAACTAAGCAGAAGACTGAGGTTGGTGTCCTTTGTTCCCCTTTTATCTACTTCTCATAAAGGAAAGCAAAAGTAGTTTTAGTTTGTTTGTTTCTAAGATAGCTACCAGTCTTAGTGGGACTAGCAGCTCCGAGTGGGCACTATATTTCCCGATAACAATGGAAAACATGGGATTGAATTTATATGTCCATGTGAATGAAGCGTCACTATTTTGGCTAGTTGAGGAATGGAGTGCAAAACATTTCTCAATTTGACTAACTTAGTCGATTGATTGATCAAGTTGGTCTATTTAGCTATCAAATGCCAAATAAAAAATAACTCTAGTCATACTTTTTAGTTAATTGAGATCCTTTTGTCTATGTTTTCAATCCTACACTAATTTAGGAGGAAAAAAATATAATATAATGTGTTGCATATATACCATGAAATAATACTAGGCAACATCAAATTTTTAAAGAGATCTAAGGCGATGTGTTGGCTAAAATTATGTCTAAAATATTGGGTTGACTAAGATATTAAATGGATTTGATGCACAACCATATTCATTGATGTTTTCTAATTTTGCAATGTATGATCTTCCTATAAATTGTGTTTTAACAAATTTGTTGAGCCTGTGATTAATAAATAAATATGTAATGACTTTGTATAGAAAAAATTATAAAGGGTTTTTTTGTTGAGATGTAGATTGAATCTTTGAACTAGTCATTAGATTTATTTAAGTCATGGGGTGAAACTTGAGTCTTGTTCAACGCAAACGATCTTATCGTCCTTTCTAATTGAAATCAATGTTTTGTTGATGAGATCAACATCTTACTTACACCAGTCTATATAAAATTACAACTAATTTAAAAGCTAAGCCAACAACAAACATTATTGTCTAGTTGTTCAAGTTGTCCATAAATTTAATTGTAAACTCAATAGTAAGCAACAAGAAATCAAACCCAATCATTCTTTATATATAAATTTGATAATGCAATAACACATCAGCACTAATTAACATCCATCAAAATAAATCTAGCAGAAAAGAAGGACAGTAGAGCATGTGTTATAGCTAGGAAGAAAAATGAATGAGAATCATACAACATACAAAAATTTTAGAACATCAATGTAGCAAAAAAGTTGAGAGTATGAAAAGAAACAATTATCTAACAGAGATATTTGGAGCAAGTGAGAAGTGAAAGGATAAAGTTAAGAATGAGACAAGGCAAGTAAAACATATACATAAAGCATTGAAATGGTGAGATGATGATTAATGAATTGATTGTATCCCTCCACTATAAAGTTGTAGAATGGAGCTTGGGTTGTGACAAAAAGTAAATAATAGTATGGTTGATATGGTAGATGTTCACTAATTTTATATATAAATGAAAAACTCCCAAGAGTGATAGTCACATGGTAGACTCATCCATAGAGAGAGCAAAGACACACAACTAGAATAGAGAGGAGCCTCCCAGTGATTCCTGACTGGAGTAGTATCCATATGGTAGAGAGACTGCAAATAATGTGGACAGTTGAGATCTACAATAAGTGGCCACCAAACAAGTAGCACTCATAGTAATCCTTGTACACGTGTATCTCCCTATCTAGCTAGCAGCTAGTGTTGTTGAGTTACCTATGCAAACTGATACGCATGGTTGAAGTACAGTAAGGATACTTATATAAGAAGTAGACATCCAAGACTTTATTGCATCCTTGCTTGGGATGATAAAGGCATTGAAGGTGGGGCAGATTTTATAGGAGCCTGTTAGGTGTATCTGGGTCATCATAGATAATACACTAAGTAAATATGAGTAATACTTGGTAAATATGTAAATACAATAGGAGATCCATAATATGTATTTTCTCATGTTGTAGTAAATCAATATTTAGTTTATGAGATCAACCTCTTACTTACACTAGACGATATAAAATTACAACTATTGTAAAAGCTCAACCAACAACAAAAATTATTGTCTACTTGTTAAAGTTGTCCTTCATAAATTGAATTGCGGACTCAATAGTAAGCAACAAGTAGTGGAGCCCAACCATTATTTATATATAAATTTGATAATGCAACATCACATCAACACTAATTAACATCCATAAAAATAAATCTAGCAGAAAACAAGGATAGTAGAGCATGTGTTATAACTAGGAAGAAAAATGAATGAGAATCATACAACATACAAAAGTTTTAAAACATCAAAGCAGTAAAAAAGTTGATAGAGTATGAACAAAAACAATTCTCTAATAGAAATACTTGCAACAGGTGAGAAGTGAAAGGATCCAGTCAAGAACGAGAGCAGATAAGTAAAACATACACATAAAGCATTGAAATGGTAAGATGATAATTAGTGAATTGATTATATCCCCCCAATATAAAGTTGTAGAATGGAGCTTGGGTTGTGACAGAAGTAAAATAGTAGTATGGTTGATATGGCGGATGTTCACTAATTTTATATATAAGTGAAAACCTCTTAAGAGTGATAGTCATATGCTAGACTCATCCATAGAGAGAGTGAAGAGATAGCCCTAGATTATAGAGGAGATTCCTAGTGATTCCTCGCTAGAGTAGTAGCCATGTGGTAGAGAGACTGCAAAGAATCTGAACAGTAGAGATCTACAATAAATGGCCACCAAACAAGTAGGAGTCATAGTAAGCCTTGTACATGTGCATCTCCCTAGCTATCTATTAGCTAATGTTGTTGAGTTACATCTGAAAACCGATGCACATGATTGAAGTACGGTAAGGATACTTCAATAAGAAGTAGAGATCCAAGAATTTATTGCATCCTTGCTCGGGATGAGAAAGGAATTAAGGTGGGGGAGATTTTATAGGAGCCTTTATGTCTATGTGGGTCATCATACATAATACACTAAGTAAATTTGAGTGATACTTGGTAAATATGAAAATATGATTACAGCTCCATAAGTTTTGGCTCTTGTTTGAAGATCTACAATTTCAGAGGTGTAAATGGTAGATGGTCCTTCACCAGCTGATGGATGATGTGAACTGCCATTTCCACCTCACGGGGGTTGGGGTTGGTTTGTAATATGGTGTTGCTTTTGTTGAGCAGGGAAAGGATTGTTTAGGATCACAGGAGTCTGGCGAGTGTCCTTTTTAGCAAGGTAATCTGTGCATTCATGGAGACGCAGACAACAATGTGTCATATGGTCTTCCACACAGTTTTTGCAATGAAATTTGGCGGGTTTTACCTTTCCATCATCAGGAGGCGAATCAATGTTCTTCTTCGGGTTGTACTGCTTGGCTAACTGCTCTTCATAAGGAAAGGTATTTTTCTTATTCTTCTTGTTCTTACCGTCGGCATTTTGTGTAGACTGCACAAAGTTTATAGCGGTGGTAGGAAGAGTAGTTGATTTGGTACAGGGGTCAACTGACAACTGGGCAATGTGACCACTAAGTTATTTTACAATAGCCCAAGAGGTAGCACTAATAATACCATCAGTGTGGGCATTGGGTTGCTGAGTAGCGGGAGCATTGGACTTTCTAGGGTAATTGGGAATGGCATCATATAATGTGCTAGATTGTGAATAAATTGAAACTAATTGTTGGGCATGACGAATGGATTGGTCTTCTGTAACCACATCACCTAAGGCGACATCTTTAGCGATTTGAGGATGAAGAGATTTACAAAACCAATCCACTGATAAATAGTCTAGGCGGGGAGCTTTGACTAGCCTCCACTTACGTCTCCATTCATGTACATGATTAGAGATGTGGGTAGCGGTGTCCTGACGTAAAGAAGTAAGGATTTTTGCCCCAATTTCATAGCAGATGGGTAGTTGAAAGTGCTTTAAGAATTCCATCACTAAAGCACCAAAGGTATTAATTGACACAAGTGGTAACTCAATGTAGCACTTGGTTGTATTTCCAGAAAGAGTGCGGGGAAAGATCCTCCCCTTGTTTCCCTTCGAACTTCAGGATGTTTGTGGGAATTTTGTGTAGGATTGGAGGCCAAAGTAAGTTGTGATAGATGGGGCCATTGGTGTTTTTGTACAAATCTGAGATATCAAGTGTTGCCAAAAAGGGCAAGGTGTTTAATGCCCCCAAATCGAACCAAGGTGATGACATATGACTTGAGGATCCTTGCGGTCCTCCCATCGTGTTGTTCCAAATATTATACACAGGATGCATGGAATAGTAATTTCCTTGGGGTACAATCATGTACTATTGATGTTCATAGGGAGTGTTAGACTCGGGGATGTAAGTTACCCAAGGATAAGGAATGCCCCCTTGAGTCATTTGGGGTTGAGAGTGGGGTGCCCATATGGATTTAGCGGGACCTTGTTGAGGGATAGCGCTCACCACGTAATTAACTATAGGTCCTTAAATAACAGAAGGATGATTCATGTCAATGAATGGTTGTTCTTTTTGTCCTATAAACAAAAGGGGAACTATAACATTCCTGAACGATTTGTGCATGTTGGGAACAATTCCCCTAGGAATCCGAACCTAGGGGTTGGAACTAAATAATGGATTGCAACCAAATGGGTTGTTGAAGGAGCCCATGCTAACCATGTTATATGCAGCGTTATAAGGAGCACTATATGTAGCACTTTTCGAAGATCTAGGTGATGACAAAAAAGGGCATAAACTGGTATGCACTGGGTTCCACTTGTGTTGGCTATCATTATAGGGTTTGAACTTAGGACAGGTGGGATAGCAGGGTGTGCCATCAGAGGTGTCATACTGACTGTCGACTGGGGAGGTGGTGATGGACCAAAAGTGTCCACAAAATCCCACTACTCGTTTGTCATCGATGGGATGGCAGGTGTAGGTCCAACAAAAGACATAGGAGGTACAAATGCAACCAGAATCAAGAGTGGTCCCAAAGGATTCGTGACCAGAGGATTTTATGGAGGAATGAAACCTTCAGTAAATAAATCTTCTAGTAAGCTTGAATCGTCGAATGTCCAAATTGAATCAGTGTTAGATCTTGGAGACTGATTGCCTGAACATGGGTAAGCTGGTTCACTGGGACTTGGAAAATCCTCGACAATGAGTGGGGGAAGATCTAACAGTCATCTAGATCGACAATGACGACCAAATGTAGCCACGTGACAGATAAATTTTATCAATAGATTTTACAGTGATATTTATTAAAGTCTCGGTCATGACATTATAGCACTTAAAAAATAAAAAATACACGAAAGAAATCAATCAACAAGCAGAGGGTATGACCCTGTTTGATAACTACCATTTTCTAGAGATGAAATCGAGTAGCACAATCAATAAAAGAGAGAGATGGCCAAATGTATAGTTACAATTACTCTTGAGCTTCACCTGGACCTCAAATTAAGGGGCCAAGTACTCTTGTGAAGATGAGCACCCTCCCAAAAGCCAAAGAGAAAGTAGGTTCATCTATGTTAGGTACCAAGGCAACCCGCCCCAGTCACCTTGTGCTCATCCTTAAAAGTATGGCAACTATGATTACCTCAAATAACAGACACTACCACGGGGGACATAGTTGCAGACAGTACATTATGTTGCCAAGATATCTGAGTCCCCAACTCAGCTCTAATATCCTTGAAGGGATCCCCGATACACAGAATACTCAAAGGAGATGTAAGCCGAGGCAGGCTACCCTCATTTATAGTCCAATGTTGTCTCATATTCGACTTCATGTTTACAGTAGTGGTCCTGGATAGTATGAGTGTAGAAGAATTTTCCTCATTAATGATATTAGTTTCAGTGTATGATCTTAGGCAGTTAAATCACAACTGCCTAACAGAAGATCCTAGCCTAAACTAATGTGTGTTTACTCAAAAAAGAGTTGTTGATTGATTTTATTGGGTAAATTTTAAATTTTCCTTGTTAAAGTCTTCGATGGGGGTGTTAATGTATGATTTTATGTGGGACTCTAACTCAAATCATGCAAAAACAATGCTATTAAATTTCACTTTCGATGAATAAAATGTTTCTACAAAGGAAGAGTCATTTATACGTCAATATATATACCATGCATCCTACTTCAGTAAAACACAAGCACAACCAATAGAACTAATAATGCTCATTAACAATTTTTGAAACCAAATAAATGCAGATCTAACCAACTTAAGCAAAAAACATTAAATTTTTTGTATTTTTTCTTTTATGAAAAAAACATTAAGAACTAAAGTTATTTCTCTAAAAAAAATAGCTACAGATCCCTGATCAGTCTACAAGAAGATTTCCTAACCTAGGAGGTCATAGAGCAGTCTGTTTATCAATAAATTGTTTGATAAAACTCTGTAATAGAGGGTACATAGACTTAATAGCTACACTAACACACAGTGTATGAGGCCAAAATGCTTTATAAAGCATTGTTTACACTAACACACAACGTTAGTGAGGAAAAAGGCCAAAAACGAATGTTGTGGGGATTAGATCTAGGGTTGAGCACTAAGAGAATGGTGTTGTATAGTCTTGAGTGGTCCTAAAGGGGATCAATAAGTACAGGAATGCCTTGAAGAAACAGAGATCTACGAACTTTCTGGGAGAAAATCGGGAACTAAGTGTAGCCCCTATTGGAGTCATGAATTCTTCTATAGGGATTAATGCACGGGTGTTTGGTGAGTAGAAACCCCCAAGGATCTTCCTGGGATCCTTGGGAGACTATCAGATTATCTATCGATGGCTCAGAGATGCATGCATATCTATGTTAAAAAAATGATAATTAAAGAAGGAAGAAGGACTTATGACCTCCATTCTTGGTGTGGTGTTGCTGGACAGTGTGAAGTAGTGGAGTGGAAGATCCCTTAGCTAGCTCCAGATCAAAACCTGTACATAGATAAGAAAAGGCGTAATATCACAGGATATAACTTTAACAATCAATGCACTAACATATAAATATATGTAATTACATGTATCCAAGCCATGCATAGTAACGACATTGCAAAAACATGTAAAAAGATTACACTACCAATGCCACAGACTGGACAACACAATTTCAGTTCTATATTAATGTAGAAAAGGGTGATTACAACCATCGATTGTATTAGCCTTCCCTTACCCCTCCAAATCATCTCTCTCTCTCCCCCTTCTTAACCTCTTGCTATACCTTAGTCATAGATTAGTCTCAATAGTCAAATAGGCAATTATTTCAAATGTTTCAACCTCCTCCATAATGGCCCTAGCCTCACGTATATAGCATGAGAGGATATGCCTTGCCAAATCCCCCATGAGTTCCTTTGGGAAAAAGCATAGATGTTTCCATGCTTTTGTGCTCTTTCTCGTTTGTATACTCCGTTAGGAATAGTAATTCCTCCAACCAAGTCGAGTTTTGATGTTTCCTTACTTTTGTGACCTGACATAGCACTGAATATCGGGATATTTCTCCTTCAACTTGGTCCTATGACCCGTGTGAAGTCATTTAGGTTGACTAATACCCTTCTAGAGGTAATAAATAGAGTTACCCTAGGCACTAGCGCACCTTATGGCTTGTTAGGAAGCTTTATAAAGCATGTTTCTAGTTCCTAGACAACATTAGCTTGACAAATGGGCCTATGAACTTGGTTAGTCCTTTAGTCATCCTGCTCTTCTACTCTGAGCTAATGAGGAGTTCATTTTACTATGTAACATCCATCTTTATAGTTATGAGTGGTAGGCTTCCTTGTTGCCATAATTTTGCTTTCAATTTTTCTTGCCAACTTGTATGCCTTCTCCAATGAATCAGGTTCCCAAAGGTGAACCTCATGTTGAATGTTATCATTTGAAGTCCCTATGAAGATTTCAATGCTTCTCTGGAATATCATTTACCCTTATATTCAATTTTTGGAAGTCCTCAATGTTCTACCATTGAACCCTTTTGTTTGAGATTTAACAATTGGCTAAAGAAGGTGTTGCTCTTTGTATCCTCATAATGTGTTATTATTTCCTATATGGAAATTGAGCAGGTAACAAGTTATTTATGAGAACAAATCCCTCTATACCATAGAAATTGATTCGGTTCTAAATATAAAGATGCAATATGTACCTTTTGTGGCAGTTGCACGTCATGTGATCCTTACCATCAAAT
The DNA here is from genome assembly GCA_000404065.3 of Pinus taeda. NCBI lineage: Eukaryota > Viridiplantae > Streptophyta > Pinopsida > Pinales > Pinaceae > Pinus > Pinus taeda. The sequence goes on from APFE031442407.1 coordinate 68,970, forward strand.
TTCGTCATATCTATATTTGGAATATGGTGGGTCTTCAATTCAAAATTAGAGTCTATGATATCATGATTAACATTTATTCTTTTCTCCTCATGAGTTTCCTCTACTACATTGTCAACATTAGGAAGTCTTTCTTGTAGTGAATTTGTCCCCCCTTCCTTCAAATATTCCAGGTTGCCATTCAATTTTTCTTCTATACCATTTACCTTATTAGCCATATCTTTGATCACATTCTTGAAATCATCCCTCCAATTTTTCTTACTCGGTGTTTCTATTTTCTTGATCTGAGTCATTAATTTTCTTGCTTTTAGTAGCTCGATCTTGAATCTGTTGTATCTATGAAATTTCAGATCTCCCAGGTCTAACATTTTGACCTACAATCACCCTCTGCATCCTCTTTCCAGTGCCACCAATCTTATTGAAATTGGATTCTCCAAGACAGAGTTATGCCCAATCTCCCAAGATGACATGTTTATATCCTTTCTCAGTAGAGAGAATTTGTACAATGTTCCATGTGTCACTGTTGAACTTAGGACCCGAAAACAATACAAAGAAAACTACCATCCATCCTCTTTCTATAATGTCTTATGAAATTTAAATCTAATGCTCAGAGAGAAAGTTATGATGATTTTCTAAAGGTCACCTCTTTGGGATGTAATTCAGGAACCTGGAAAAACCTTAAATGTCTTGGACCATATCTCCAAAACTATAGAGAAACAAGAAATGAAATTTGGGTTTGAGCTTCAACAAGATTGTGGCTCGAATGGGTTTTACGTTCAGAGTCTGAACCTTCATAAAAAATAACTTATAGTGAAAATTCCACGCTGACCTATTTGAGATGGAATTATTCAGCTTGCAACAACCCTAACATCCTCATATCATATCTCTGAAACTATAGCGAGACAAGATATGAAATTTAGATATGATGTTCGGAACGATTGCGACTCAAATGGATTTTTTTTTTTAGCTTTTGAAACTTCATAAAGAAAAAGTTATAGTGAAGTTTCAAAGATGACCATTTGGAGCAATGAAACCCTAGAATCCAAAGCTTTGATACCAAATGTTATGCCACCAACTCACAAAATAGAAGAAAAAATAGGCCAACAACTTCAAAATCAACCTCTTTGAGGGGGAAACCTCCTTTACATTACACAAATGAACAATTATTCGATGATTCAAATGACAAAACCTCCTTTCTATATAGGAGTCTTAGGGGGTCACAATACAATCAGAGCCTACATAACAATAATATTGTAGGGGTACAACAATAACAATAGTGGTCTTCTATAGGTAATAATAATAACAAGATGGGGACTATATTGGCACAATAATATAATAAGGGTGTTGCACTAATAACAATAAGGTGTTACAGTAGTAGTATAGGGACCTAACATTTCTCCTCCAAGTCACTGAAGAGATTTATGTTCCCCATCATATGGAATGAGGCACCATTGTCGAGATACCACATGCTTCCCATTACAATTCTTTCCATGCATGCAATGGGAGTGAAATCAAGTTTTCATTTTGAAGCTAAAGCTTCACCTGATGCTACTACTGTAGACTCCTTCTTGCTTGCTTTCTTCTGTAGGAATTTTGTGGCATGGTGTCTAAACTCGTAATAGTGAAAACACTTGATGTTTGACAAGTCTTTCTTCTTGTCACCCTCCTCTTCTTGAGACTTCTTTCCATTGGCTTTATTTTCTTTGCTAAATAATGCAAAGTCCTCTTCCACTTCTTTGGATGAGGTCCCATCTCTAGTGTTTCGGCGAATTTCTTATTGCACCAAGTCAAACCACAAACGCTCCCACTCGGGTAGCTTCTCCCTCCCATTAACTAAGTCCTAGTAATTATGCCAGCTCTTGGGAAGGCCTAGAATTGTCAAGCTCACCATATTGTCTTCTGCAACAGTAAAACCAATATTTCCAAGATCATCCCAACATTGGGTGAACCTGGTCAAGTACTTTGATATTGTGTCACCCTTTTCCATCTTGATTTTTCTGAGATTGTCTTTCAGTGCCAACTTCCTTTGGTCACTATTGTTTTGAAATAGGTCTATTAAGGTCTTCCAAATTTCAAATGGAGTCTCCTTACCATGGAGGTTCGAGACAATATGATCTTGAACTCCTTCTAGGATAATCTTGAGCATCAGCTACCTTAGGAATATCATTGTCTATGAATTCCTTAAGCACATTGTCTTCCAACGCAGCCTCTATCCTGTCATTCCAAGAAATATAATTTGAACTTCCCTTGAGGGCATATTCGAGCCTCAAATCATAAAATGACATCCTGCTAGCTCTAACGTATGATACTATAGATTTGATTTCTCCTGCAAAAGACAAACTCGTATTCTCCTCTTCTATAGTGATTTTAGCTCTAATACCACGTAGAAATTCCCTATATATTCAAACTGTAGATTTTAATATGCTAAAACAATTGACTTGAATATACTCTACTCATCAGCTAAATGAGCACTAAAATCATGAAGCATATAAAACAAAGATTTCAATCAACACATTACACAATGATTTCTTGTGGAAATCCACAACTAAAAACCCCTGCTATCTGTATATTGAATTAATGAGAAAACATGAGAAGATTACAATGTTTTACTCAATCTTGAGCAACCTATGCACTATCTCTATCTATCTCACTACCAACATGTGCACAATCTTCTCTTGGCACACCTATCTCTCACAAGATCCACACACAAACTTGTGCTTCCTATTGCTTGGTCTCACCAACTCGTGGTCACCAAAACAATGATTAAACTTGTGCATTCATTCCTCCTTTTAAAGGAAATTTGAATGGTTAAAATTTGTGATATTTCTAATTAAGGAAGGATTTATTTTAGGCTTTGTTCTCACTGCATGCACCATCTATTTAATTTAGATGATTTTATAACTCATAGTGCATTGTCCGTGAACTCTAATCTCAGCAGGGTTTTTCTCAGAACTCGCATGCATGAGTTATTTATGAGTGAATATCTAGTTTACACATTAAGGAGTGCTAGTTACATCCCACTATTGCAAGTTACACCCCACTACTAGATCTCTCATTAATTCCTCCATCGGTTGAAACTAGTTTAACTCATTTAACTCAGTTAAACTAAATTAAATAATTACAACGCAAAAGAACTCAACCTAGGCCTCTAAAATTTAGGAACCACTCTACATGAAACTAGATAGACTCCCAACTCGAATTAACTTAGTTAACTATTACAAGTTACTATGAGAATTAGAATTACAATTTAATTCCTAATTTAATTCAATGACAAATTAAATTAACATTTTTCTTGATGTTATTTTTAACATTTATTATTGCTATTTTCAACAGTTGGTAGCTCCAAAGCTTAAACTTTAATTTTTTCTGTGAGCACTATGAAAATATTTCATAGGACAATGCTACAAAAGAAATTTTAGTGTTAGCTGTAGGCTTGCGATAGGCTAATTTTGCTGTGAAGAACCTAGGGAAAGCTTAGGGTTAAGTGAAATGACTTGTTTTTGACATATCCATATACTTATATAGCAATTTACACCAAAAACAATTATAAGCCCTTTCCATAACCATGAATTTGCATAATGAAATGATAAATGTAGCCTTTGTACGTTTAAGGAAAGGTGCAAACTTGATGCTAAAAGGGTAATAGCATTGTAAAATTCAATTGGCTTCCAAATTCTTCATCTTTATTGTATTAAAAAATTAATAGAAATGGTATTTACACAAAAAAAGGTGAAAGAGTAGTCTAAGGAGGTGACTTTTTCTCTATCAAAATAATGGAAAATCATGGATGATTTTAGTAAAATAGGCCCAAAAATTCTGAAAATAGAGGCTATAGCCGTGAAGGTTCAAAATATATTTGGCAGTGTTCTTGAGGTTGGTTTTAGACAATTACAAAAACATAGTATTTAATTGTGCATTTTTTAACTTTCAGGCAACCACAATATAATTTGTAGTGAAATTGTTGTTTAAACTTATGTTTTCGCTGCATATATAGATTGAACACACTCAAAACCTGGTGAGGCACTTTGATTGTCAGAAAATTTTCAAAAATCAATTTAAAGGCGACTTGTAAGAAATCTATTACAACGTTCACCTTAGTATTGTTTCAAAAAAAAAAATTCCAAATAATTGTAGACAAATTTGTAGTTTGGTTAGAGGTCAAACCTAAATAATACATTAATAACCGTGTTTATGGAAAATTTGTAGCCCCTTACACAACTAAACCCAAACAATATGATAATCACCCCCTCATGGGAAATTAATAGATAGCTAGGCTAAATAGGAATCCACTTCTCTAAATTTATTATTTTTTAGTTAAAAAAATTATTTTATTAAAAATTTAAGATATGGTCTAATTATAATATATTTCTATTTTTTTTCCAAAATCTTACTACACAATTTTCAAGAAGGTCGCTACAAAATCAGTACAAAATCATAACCCAAACTTATGAATTTGTGAAAATTCCAACAAGTAGCTACAAAATTTTAGGCAAAATTGCGTCTAAAATATGCCAAAAACAACAAAAACTTTGGGCGTCCAAGGATTATTTTTCAAAATCCTAGTTGACATTATGAAGACTCTAAATAATTTATAATTTTGGGTTCCCTAGGACTTCTTTGATCCAGGTGGATATTGGTGGCCACCCACCAAGTCCACTTGGACCCCCACCATTGTTTCTTTCAGCTTTTCAGTTTCCTTAATTATAGCAAAGTTTACTATTTTTAGCAGTTTTTTAGGTCCTAAACTTCCTAAGTCGTTTTGAGTCCCTAAACGACATATTTTGGGAAAAATGGGAGCAACATGGGTCCATGCGCCATCCATGGATCGATGTTTCTCTTCCCAAAGTTGTAGCTCGGATAGATCTTTCTAACAAGATATTGTATGCGTCAAACAAAGATTTTATGCCAAAATTATGACCCCGGGAACTTGATGTACCAATTTACCCAAACGGGATCCACAGTTTGGCATTTCATCTTCTAGGGTTAGGTTTTTGGATGTTTAGTGTTTTCCATTGTTTCTCAACAATAAATAGGCCATTGAGCCTCATTGTGACACAGTTCAGAGGCATGTAGCCACCACATCTCTTCTCAAAGATAATCTGCCATCGCCCTAGCTGTTTATTTCCATTTTTTGTTTGTAAGCATATCTTAGTATTTTACATTAATGAAATGAAGTATTATTTCCACTGCATCTATGTGTTTATGGTTATCTTTGTGATTTGTTGCATTCCTGTTTAAACTTTTGCTCGATAACAGAAGTTTCCTCATCTCATGGAGGAACTCAATGCAATGGGGACCATTGCTTCCTAAGGGGGGAGGAATGATCCAAGTGGATATTGGTGCCCACCAACCAAGTTCACTATGACCCCCACCATTGTTTCATTTAGCTTTTCAGTTTCGTTAATTGTAGCACAATTTACTATTTTTAGCAGTTTTTCAGGTCCTAAACTTTTGGAGCCGTTTTGAGGCCCTAAACGACGTTTTTTGGGGAAATTGGGAGCAACATGTGTCTATGGATTGATGTTGCTCTTCTCAAAGTTGTAGTTCTCAAATAGATCTTTCTAACGAGATATTGTACATGTCAAATGAACATTGTATGCCAAAGTTACGACCCCAGGAAGTTGATGTACCAATTTACCCAAACGGGGCCCACAGTTTGGCGTTTCATCTTCTAGGGTTAGGTTTTTGGATGATTAGGGTTTTTCATTGTTTCTCAACAATAAATAGGCCTTCGAGCCTCATTGTAACATAGTTCAAAGGCATGTAGCTTACACATCTCTTCTCATAGATAAGCTGCCATCGCCCTAGCTATTTATTTCCATTTTCTGTTTGTAAGCATATCTTAGTATTTTACATTAATGAAATGAAGTATTATTTCCGCTGCATCTTTTTGTTTATGGTTATCTCTATAATTTGTTGTATTCCTGTTTAAAGCCGGATCATTCTTAATGGTATTGAATCCATTTCCAAAATTAATTAGTTAATTAATTAATTAATTAAAAACAACAACAACAACAAAACCAAACAAAAAAACTCTCAACTTTTCCATAATCATATTGTTTTGAAAATATGCAACAAAAAAAAAGCTTAATTTCTAGTGGCCAAATTTTGAGCCTCTAGACAACACCAAATCTAAATAATATATTAAGAACCCTGTTATGGGAAAATAATATATAGTTACGTTTGAGAGGAATCCACTTCTCTACGTTTAGTAGTTATAGTTAAATTAATTTAATTTATTAAAACTTTATAAAATAAGTTTAACAAAAATTTGTTTTGATTTTTTCTCTCAAATGTGACTTAACAAAGTTTTTTAAGGTTGAGATTATTTCTTGTTTAAAATGTTTTTCTCAATATAATTGGGGCACTAGAATTGAGCAAATTACATAATCCAAGCTCATAAATTTGGGCAAATTTCAAAAAATGGTTTCAAAATTATAGACAAAACTAACATTAAAATGTGCTTACAAACAACAAAAACAAGCAACATTAAACATGAAATACTTCTTCAAATAAAATAAAACTTGAATAATTCATTAATAAATTTATATATTATCAAGAATAAAGAATAATGACTTTCACTTAAGAACTAATTAAAAATGACAATAGGATTTTCTTTTTTCTAAATTACACATTATGCTAAGAAACATGATATGTGAGTTTTCTTAAATTTAATATTTTTTAAATAAATATAGCTATTTTTATTATAAAAAATAGATTGAAAACATTATTTAAATAAATATTATTAATGATAAAAAAAATTTAAATTAACCTAAACAATATTTCAAATATCCTTTTAAAAGAATCCTTTTATTTTTTATTGAAATTATTTTATTAAAAAATTACGTGAAAAATAACCATTGTGGAAAATAATTTTTTCACTATGCAAAGAACACCAGATATAAGGTGGAAACCCAATGTGGGTGAAAACCACCTGCTACAATATGTCTCTATCTTCTTTCAATTAGAAACTCCTTTTACAATGATCTTGTACTGGTGCAGCCTTTACCAGTACGCAGGCTGCAACCTGCAAAGAGCTACAACTCTCTCTCGTTTTCCAGTTTCTCCTGGAAGGGAGCTACAACCCCCTTTGCTCTTTTACTTCTTTAAGGACCACGTTTCATTAATTTTCAAACTGGATCAATGAACATCAAATAATCATCAAGTACATCAAAATCACCCAATCTCCTTATACAATAAACCAATGAATCACCCACTCTTCAGAATGTTGTAAACAGAAAAGAATACCAGAAATCTAACCCCAGAACTCTGGAGTAATATATAAAAGATAATCAACAATTGTTTCAAGATAAGACCGCAACTTCACCAACAGGGGCCTGTGTATGTCTGCAGCTCTTCTGAGACAAAACTACGCAGATCCGCACTGGTTGTTCTTCTACTCTGCGAACTTTTCTTCAGATCCACACCTTCACTTCTGACTTACTGCGTAGACCCGCACTGTGCCTTCTTCTCGCCTGCGTACCTCGCAATTCGCGCTTGGCTGTGCTGTGTGCGCCCCGCACTGTGCCTTCTCCTGTACTGCGTACCCCGCACTGCCCCTTTGACTGCGCTGCGTACCCACGCACTTCGCCTTTGACTGCTCTGCGTACCCACGCACTGCGCCTTCAGATCACCTGCGGACTTCTGATTAGGACCAGATTTTCAGTACCCAATGTGCCACAGTCAGTCAGATCCACAGATATGTTCATGCGCCCGAGAGATCATGACACGCCAATAGATTCACCTTTAGTTAAGTTATCTCCTTGAATTAGATCTAGCTTTTAAAGAACCAATCACCCAAAATTTCAGATCTCAAGATATTCAATTAAAAAGTTGCGTTAGCCAAGTGATCTCCTTCCCTATTTATAGTCAAGCCCTTATTCACACCATGGGACAAAACCATCAATAACAAATACAAGGGATCCAAACCAGGGCTAAAATAGATCCTATACCACGGGCCAAAACCATAGCATCAGAAATGACGGGCTAAATACCACGGGCCAAACATAAGAAACCCCACGTGAGCGCACTTTACTGCCTTGAAGTGAGTGAACTGGGGTTCCGCACCTTCTGAACGGGTAACCTGCGGGTATGACCGCACCTCCTGGACGGCGAACCTGTGGGTCCGCACCTTTTGAACCATTCACCTGTGAGCCTCTTAATTTCCATCATTTTGAGAGCCTGAACAGACCATTGCCACTTGAGTGAGTTATCATCAAGTACAACACCTGTATCATAGAGCCATACCAGAATCATAATGCCAACAATCTCCCCCTTTGGACTTGATGGCAACCTCAAGATCCTCAACATCATTCTCCCCCTTTGACATCAAGGGCAAAGGGTTTATGCTCCCCCTGGCTATAAACCAGATCTGCAAAGAAGAATCATAATCCACCAAACACCATAAACGACCATGAAAGAGATAGAGACATATTGTAGCCATGTTTAGATCAGCATCCATGTTCTCCTTCTGTGCTACCATAATGCCAACAATGCATTATATGCTCCCCCTGAACCTGTGCCATTCAATCTTCGACCAATCAGTAAACCAATACATGTACGCATGAACCTTGCATACAACCAACACTCAGAAGAGATTCAACAACAAGATGATGCATCAACAACCCCTAGCTTTTTCCTGAGGTATTCGAAAGTCTCCCTAGGCAGAGGTTTGGTGAGTATATCAGCAACTTGTTCCTTAGAAGGAACATACTCCAACTTGACATTTTTTTCAAGCACTTGTTCCCGGAGAAAATGATACTTGATCGGTATGTGCTTGGTCTTTGAATGCATGACTGGGTTCTTTGAAATGCTGATTGCACTTGTATATCACATAAGATGGAGATAGGTGGTGTACAAGTGATTTGAAAATCCTGCAAGGTCTGCATCATCCAAAGAAGTTGAGTGCAACAAGATGCAGCAGCAACATATTCTGCTTCAGCTGTAAACAAGGCAATCGAACTTTGTTTCTTGCTGAACCAAGATACTAATCTGGAACCCATAAAGAATGCACCACCACTTGTGCTCTTCCTCTCATCCATGCTTCAGGCCCAATCTGCATCTGTATAAGCATGAAGTGTGAGATCTATATCTCTAGGATACCATAAGGCATAATTTTGAGTCCCTTGAAGATATTTGAAGATTCTCTTCACTGCCTGAAGATGAGTTTCCTTTGGATTTGCCTGAAATCTTCCAACTATTCCCACTGCATGCATGATGTCTGTTCAGGTACCTATCAAATAAAGTAGACTTCCAATCATAGATCTGTAGGTTGGTTGATGCACTGCTGCTGATTCATCATTTGCACTGAGGCTACATCCTGTGACCATGGGAGTACATACTGGTTTTGCATCTTCCATGCCATATTTTTTCAAAATCTGCTTGAGATACTTGGTTTGAGTCAAGAAGATCCCTCCTTCCTTTTGTTGCATTTGCAAACCAAGAAAATATGTCAGTTCTCCAAGCAAGGACATTTCGAATTCTTTCTGCATTACCAAGGCAAAGCTTTGACTCATAGCTTCTTCATTGCTTCCAAAGATAATGCCATCTACATACACAACAAGTATTAGCAATTTGTCATTTTCAACTTTTATATAAAGATTGTTATCTGCTGATCCTTTTGAAAAA
>APFE031442407.1:79851-117251 GCA_000404065.3 Pinus taeda
AGTACATGAAAATCACCCAATCTCCTTATACAATAAACCAATGAATCACCCACTCTTCAGAATGTTGTAAACAGAAAAGAATACCAGAAATCTAACCCCAGAACTCTGCTGCAATAGATAAAATATAATCAACAATTGTTTCAAGATAAGACCGCAACTTCACCAACAGGGGCCTGTGTATGTCCGCAGCTCTTCTGAGACAGAACTGCGCAGATCTGCACTGGTTGTTCTTCTGCTCTGTGAACTTTTCTTCAGATCCGCACCTTCACTTCTGACTTACTGCGTAGACCTGCACTGTGCCTTCTTCTCGCATGCATACCTCGCAATTCGCGCTTGATTGTGCTGCGTGCGCCCCGCACTGTGCCTTCTCCTGTACTGCGTACCCCGCACTGCGCCTTTGACTGTGCTGCGTACCCATGCACTTCGCCTTTGACTGCTCTGCGTACCCACGCACTGCGCCTTCAGATCACCTGCGGACTTCTGATTAGGGCCAGATTTTCAGTACCCAATGTGCCACAGTCAGTCAGATCCACAGATATGTTCATGCGCCTGAGAGAGCACGACACGTCAATAGATTCACCTTTAGTTAAGTTATCTCCTTCAATTAGATCTAGCTTTTAAAGAACCAATCACCCAAAATTTCAAATCTCAAGATATTGAAAAGTTGCGTTAGCCAAGTGATCTCCTTCCCTATTTATAGTCAAGCCCTTATTCACACCATGGGACAAAACCATCAATAACAAATACAAGGGATCCAAACCGGGGCTAAAATAGATCCTATACCACGGGCCAAAACCATAGCATCATAAATGGCGGGCTAAATACCACGGGCCAAACATAAGAAACCCCACGTGAGCGCGCTTTACTGCCTTGAAGTGAGTGAACTGGGGTTCTACACCTTCTGAACGGGTAACCTGCGGGTATGACCGCACCTCCTAGACGGCGAACCTGTGGGTCCGCACCTTTTGAACCATTCTCCTGCGAGCCTCTTAATTTCCATCATTTTGAGAGCCTGAACAGACCATTGCCACTTGAGTGAGTTGCCATCAAGTACAACACCTGTATCATAGAGCCATACCAGAATCATAATGCCAACAAGATGTATTTGTATAGATAGTCACAATACTTGAGAATAAGATGTCGTTTAGAATCCTTGATACCCAACTTTGTGCGAAGGATATGAAAAATATTTGTGAACTCTAGCACGTCTTGGTCCCTTCCCTACCGTAGTGTGATCCACTTTATGTACTTATCTTCATAGCTTCCAACAAGGTAATATTATTCCTTGATGGTGTCTTGGAAAGAATTCCAAGTGTGTTTGATTGAAAATAGTGAGAGTTCCCTCTCATCCTTCTTTCCCACCAGTCCTTGACATGGAGGGCGGCTTTGAGGAGTGAAAAAGTAATATTTTCCCTATTGGAAAAATCATGAACCAAAAATATCCTTCCAATAGATTTCACCATTTATCTATAACATCTAAATCTATCTGGTATTCAAATATAGGAATGCCAAAGTTGACTTGTACCTCCAAGGTGGCTACTAGATGAAGATGTGTCAGTTGTGGGAATCCACCAAAGGATCTGGGCAAAGTTGTCGAACATATCATTCCTTTGTCGCTCGAGGGATTATTCAAGAAATATTTTGAAAGGATCACCTAGTCCCTCATCTATCTTTTCTTCCGCCATGGGAGGTCATTGGGATCGGCAAGACCAGTCTTTCAAAGGTTCAACTAGTTCAAGCCCTAACTCCTTATACCCCAACCTCATTGGGGGCATGTACAGAAAAACAGAGAACGAGTAGATTACTCTGATACCATTGATCCAGATTTATGCAGAAACGAATTGAAATAAAAATTTAAACATAAACATAGAGCTATAGCGAAAATTGAACTTCAATTCATTGATAACAAAATACTAAAAATTGATTACATGCAAAAATGAAATACACTAGCTCAGGCAATGGTAGTTTATCTCTAAGAAGAGATGTGGTGGCTACATGCCTCTAAAGTGTGTTATAGTGAGGCTTGCAAGCCTTTTTATTATTGAGAAACAAGGAAAAACCCCAAACATACCCTAACCCTAGGAGATGAAACGCCAAATGTTTGTGGGCCTTGTTGGGGTTAGTTGGTATACCAACTTCCGAAGGTCATAACTTTGGCATATGATCTTTGTTTGACATGTACGATACCTCGTTAGAAAGATTTATTTGAGGACTACAACTTTGGACTACAAACCCATATTGTTAGCCATGGTTTTGACTGATTTTATAAAATAAATAAATAAAAATAATCATCGTTTAGGGCCTTAAAATGACTCCAAAAGTTCAAGACCAGAAAAGCTGCCAAAAATAGTAAATTGTGCTACAATCAAGGAAACTGAAAGAAATAGTGTTGGGGGTCCAAGTGGAATAGGTGGGTGGCCACCAATATTCACTTAGATCACTCCTCCCTCCTTAGAAATTAATCATCCCCATTGCGTTGAGTGCCTCCATGAGATGGGGAAATTTTTGTTGAACATGGTCCCTGGTGAGCCACTTGCCCTGGTGCAAGCGTTGGCTAACTTTGAAAAATCTATACAGTTGGATCCTCTATTTGTAAGTGTTATTGATCTATGTTTCCTTGATCTGATTAGCTGTGGCCTGATCAATGCAGTTCAGGTTGAGCTCTGTTGGTGTAAACTGCTCATCAATGTCTAATGTGCCCAAAAATGGTGGAAAATATGGTCGAATGTAGTCCACATTTAATGCGGGGTGCAAGCCAAGGAATCAGGGGATACTGAGCTTGAAAGTGTTGTCTCCCAGAACTTTGGTGATGGTGTAAGGTCCATATAGGTGTGGTCGAAGCTTACGATGGGATCTAGCAAGGCACTCTTTCTACAGATGTAACCAAGCTTTGTCACCCACCTGAAGCTTATGAGGCACCTAATGATGATCATGTTGTTGTTTTTATTTGGCATTGGATTTCTCCCAAATGTCATGAACTTGTAGGCAAATGTGTTGATTGCACTCAATAAACCTATTGGCTTTATTAGCTTCTGACTAGACATGGGCAGATTCTTCTTGTGTAGTTGCAAAAGGGAGATCAAAATCAAGGGGACATAATGGTTGAAATCTGAGTCCCACTTCAAGGGTTTGTGGCTAGTCGAGCTATGGAGAGCTATGTTATAGCTATGTTGCACATAGGGAAGACTCCCATCCCATGTCCACAGATTCTTAGAGTTGTACATGCGTAGTATGTGCATTATCATCATGTTGATGACCTCTATCTTGCCATTAGTTTGGCGATGGAATGTAGTCGACTTGGTGAGTTTGGTGTCCAAAAATGACCAAAGGCTTGACCAAAACATGCTTAGGAACATACTATCTCGATCTGATATAATGTTTTACGATATCCAAAATGTACCCACACTCATTCAAATAAGAGTTTGGCAGTGGCCTCTACTGCGATACTCTTCTTGTAGGCAACTAATATGGCCATCTTAGAAAATTTGTTGATGACCACAAATACATAGTCATTTCCATGCTTGGTAGAAGGAAGGTCAGATATTTAGTCCATGGATGGATTTCCAAGGGCATCTAGGAGTAGGTAAAGGAGCATACAAGCCTTGCTTCTTAATAGTTGGCTTGGCGATGGCATAGGTAGTGCAAGATATGATGTATTTTCCAACATCTTGTTAGAGATTTTGCCAATAAAAATACTTTTGTAGTACGGCCACAATTTTCTCCACACCAAAGTGTCATGCGACCCAACTATAGTGTGCTTCCCAAATTAGCTTGGCATGCTCACTTGAAGGAACACAAAGGTAGCCCAAGTAGCATAATAATGCATCCTTGAGGTGGAAGTTTCGAACTTTCTTGCCATCCATTAACATTCGGTATGTGGTGGCGAACTTTAGATCATTTTTATATAGTTGTGGTAATCCATAGGTCTTGGGGCCATAAGAGCTGAGAACATTGGTTAGTTTTGCAACTAGTGGCCAACTAAGGCAATCTCCAACATGATTAGTGTTACCCTTCTTATATTTTATATTCAAATGGAATTGTTGTAGATATGTGAACCACTTCAAATAGTGATCACTCCACGACTTCTCTTGGGTCTATATAAACTATAGGAGTCGGTGATATGTGTGGATGACCATCTTCTTCTCCATAATGTAATGGTTTCATTATTGGCAAGCCTACATGATAGAGTACATCTCCTTATCGTAGGTGGGGTATTTCTAAATTGTGTCAGAAAGTGTCTCCTTGTGATAGGCCACTAGATGCCCTTACTGAGTGAGAACTATACTAATAGCATAGTTAGAGGCATTTATCTCAATTTCAAATGGTTATTGCAGGTCTGGAAATGTGAGTATTGGTGCAGAGAAGAGGAGGTAATTTAGCTCAATAAACTCCTTATGTTGGGACTCAGAAAAGAAAAAAAAATGTTTTTTCTCCGCCCTTGTTATCTTGACTCAAAGGCTAAATAATGTGAGAGAATTCAAACATGAACTTCTGACAAAAATTAGCAAGGCCCAAAAAGATGCAAAGCTCTATTATAGTGGTCAGGGCTGGCCAATCCTAAATGACTTGGATCTTAGATGGATCCACATGCATGCCTTGCTCATCAATGATGTAACTCGGATATTGGACCTGTCTCATACCAAAGGTGTGTTTCTCCAAGTTGGCACATAGTTTGTACTACCACAAGGTTTGAAGGACCTATCGAATGTGTTGCAAGTTCTCTTTTCAACTCTTTTTGAAGATGAGGATGTCGTCCAAATATACAACAACGAACGAGTTGGTAAAGGGTCACAAGATGTCATCCATCAAACTAATAAAAGTTGTAGGGGCATTTTTCAACCCGAAAGGAATGACCAACTACTCAAAAAGGCCCTCCTTGGATTTGAAGGTGGTCTTCCACACATTTATGGGTTCTATTGGAACTTGGTGATAACCAAACTTTAAATTGATCTTGCTGAAATACTTGGCCCCTTTGAGCTGGTCAAGAAGGTCATCAATCTGTGGGATTGGATACCTATTCCTGACAATGATTTTAATTAGTGCCCGATAATCAATGTGAAGTCTCCAGTTGCCATCCTTCTTTTGCACAAGTACAATCACGCTCCCAAACGGTAAGGAAGTTGATCAGATGTGCCCTTTTTCCAACAACTCCTAGATTTACCACTTAATTTCTTCATTTTTTAGAATATATAAGCGGTATATCGACCCATTGGATAGAGGTGCTCTAGGATTCAGATCGATCAAATACTTGACTTGACAGTGTGAAGGTACCCCTATGGGTGAGGAGAAGATGTCCCTGTATTCTTCCATGACCTTATCCACCTATTTTTGCTGCATGGTCGAACCCTTTGCGGGGGCCATGGATGTGGCCATGTTCATCCCCTTACTTTAAGAACAAATAAAAAGGAAAACAAAAATCTCAGTGTCGGAGATGATATTGCATTTCTTAACAGAGATCCAAGAGATGGCGATAGCCGAAGCTACCTCCATTATTTTGTATAACTTACTGCTCAAAGTAATAATAATAGTGTGAGGTCTCAACTCATAAACAACATGACACTTACATGTTAGGGTCCAACCCTAAGCCCCTTATTTATGTAATAGGGTCGAGTCATAGCTATAGTTAGTTAAAGAGTCAATAAAGCCCATATTAATAATTGTAAGTGGTTGACCCTCATTTAAAGAAGGGACAACTATTAGTTGCAAATGGGCCATGGTATTAGATAGATGGTATTAATAAGAACCATGGTACTGACCCATGGTATTGCATGTATGAATCCTATATAAAGGATAGAGACTCCCCTTGGGGAGTGTCATGTCTTATTTTGTAATCGAGCCCAGCTCTATTGGAGGTTGCCCCCTCGAAGAGGCAAGTGAACATTGCTTTCCTTTCTAAATAATAAAATACATGTTGCTATTTCTCATTGTGCTGTGTTCTGGGTATATTTCTTCGCATATTTGGTATTATGGTATCTTTTCATAGGTCAAGAGCATAACAAGTTGTATCAGAGCACTTTCTAGGGCCGGTGGGATCTCCATTTTTAGCAACAACAAAAAAAATGGCTAGACAAGTATTCCAACATTTTTAGACCACAGGATTTGTCGTTGAGCACATAAACCTACATATTTGGGGAGGCATGCATGCAGGAAATACAAGAGGTGGTCATGCTTGTTGGACTCCCTTGTAACCCCTGTGGGCACCCTTTGAGTAGTAGCCATTAGACATAACCGCACATGGACTATCTTCCAAGTACCCTCTAGGTATACCAGAAGACCCCTAGGCTCACCTGAAACCTTGCCATAGATAAACCGTCGGTCGTCTTGCTGCTACAGTACACCGAGAATAGCACTCGCGGAGATTACTCGCATGTACGATGGGGTAGTCGGGTAGTATGGCTAAGGGTACGGTTGATCCTCCTTGGTTAGTTCCCTGAAAGATTGGGCCGAGTACTATTGTTGGACCCTTATGTATATTGCGATCTGTAGCACCTGACACTCCTTGAGACCATAGTTTCCTTGTCTCTCTCTAGACCACGCATCATCTTTGCAGATTAGATCTAGCAGGTTCGGTTTTCTCGCAGTCGCAATAATCAGATCCTCCATTCAGATCTAGCAGCAGGGGTTCGATCACTGCCACATTCCTACTCATACTCTATAGTTGAGGGTTTCACTGACAAATATGACTATTTGTGTAGAAAGACTTGTGGCTCTTATACCTAGGCATGATTCTCATAGGACATTGGCTAGAATTGACTTTTCTAGGAATCAACTACTACAGTATTCCTAAGCTAGGAGTAAAACTCCTTTCAGAGTAAAAAAATAAATAAATAAAAGTTTGAGACCCTCCTGGGACGCTTATACGAGACTTTTCCCATAAGAATCAGGTCGACGGGCTGAGCAAGGTGGTACCATTCACTTGTCAGTGTCAAAATTTTGGGTGGTCCCAAAAAAAATTCAGTAACAAGAAGTACACTGTATATGTGCATGGTACAAACCATAGCTCAAGCTATGGCCAATGAGAAGATAGACACCCTTGAACAAAAGTTGGAGGAATTAACAAATCATATCCAGTACTTAAATGAGACAATCAAAAAGGGTAAGTTGGGGGTACAATCAGAGGCATATGCTTTTAATGAAAACCTTGAGAGCGAATCTAGCCATTCTCTTCACTTCTATGGAGACCACCAACAGCCCCATATGGTTATCACAAATGGAGAAATATTTCACATTGAATCACATCAGAGATGATGTGACTAAGCTAAGTGTGGGAAGCCTGTACTTTGACTAAGAAAGATGGAAATGGTGGCAGTGGCATCAATGCTACTATGCAAGGCCAATGACTTGGCAAGCATTCTCAAAAGCCCTTTCTGATCGCTTTGACCATGAATATAACTTTTTGGCTCATCTTACTATGCTCTGACAGATAGGCATAGTGCAAGAATATATTAAAGTCTTTGAAGCACTAGCCTTCCACACAGGAGGTCTATCAGATGAATTCTACTTGGAATGTCTTATTAGTGGTCTCAAAGACGCCATACAAGCCCACGTCCAGATGCACCACCCAGTCATATGGCTGGCAGCTTGCATGATAGCTCGTGAAGTAGAATGTGCATTAGCGTCCCAGTCGACTCATCCAATTTTCATAGCCAAGGGACGCCCCACCTAGGCTCCGAGTACTACCCAAACACTTAAGGTTCAAAAGGCGTCACCAGCAGAAATGGTAGAAAGAAGAAAGAAAGGATTGTGTTACTACTGTGATGAGAAATACTCCCCAGGGCATAAATGCAAGGAACCCAAATTCTTTCAAATTAGTGCTACTGATCACAGTTCATCTGAGGAAGCCCCACCATTTGAGGGACCAAAGGAGGAAGATGAGGACAACCAGTCAGACAATGAGCTCCCAGCTACAACAGAAGAACCAGTTATCCCGCTCCATGCTTTGGTAGGAATTTCTTCTCCCCAAACTCTCAAAATCAGAGGTTTTATTAACCATCGCCATGTAGTAATCTTGATTGATAGTGGCAGTACGCATAACTTTATCCATCAAAGAGTCGCCGAAGTAGTGCATTGTTTTTTCAAAGCAGTCTCTAATTTCCAGGTCCACATTGCAGATGGGGGGACAATGAAATGTGAAGGCCGCTGTGAAAATGTCAAACTTTAGATGGGGGATTATCACCTAAAGACCCACATGTTTGCCATCAACATGGGTGGGTGTGACATTGTCTTGGGTGCTGAATGGATCCGCACACTCGACCTAATCATTATGGATTTCCAGGAGTTATATATGAGCTTTAAGCAGAATGACCACACGCATACCCTCCACGGACTCTAGGCAGGTGCTTCTTCTATCATCAGCTCGCATAGGATGGAAAAGTTGTTAAAAAGGGGCCACCATGGAGTTATAGCCCAACTTAATGCCATCCAAGCCTTTGAGCCCACTTCTCTTCATATTCATCCTGAGATGCAACAAGTCTTAAACAACCATTTGCAGGTCTTTGATAAGCCTTAGGAGCTTCCACACTCAAGAGGGGAACATGATCATAGAATTACTTTGGTCCCAGGGGCACAACCACCAAATGTACACCCATATAGATATCCTTTCACCCATAAGAATGAAATTGAAAACATCATCAAGGAACTCCTCGAAGCTAGTGTTGTTCGTCCTAGAATTACTCCTTATTCATTGCGTGTGGTCATGGTGCTCAAGAAAGATGGGGAATGGCGTATGTGGCCAGAATTCAAGGCCCTCAACAAGCTGACGGTCAAAGATAAATTTCCCATCTCGGTTGTTGATGATTTTCTGGATGAACTAAATGGGGATCAATTATTTACTAAGCTCGACCTTCGCTTGAGCTATCACTAAATTCACATGAAAGAAGTAGACATTCCAGAGATTCCTTTCCAAACTCATGAAGGCCATTATGAATTCTTGGTCATGCCATTTGGTCTCTGTAATGCCCCATCCACTTTTCAAAGCCTCATGAATCGCCTGCTCAAACCATATCTCAGAAAATTTGTCCTTGTTTTCTTTGATGACATCCTCATATATAGCCTCACCTGGGGAAAACATCTTCAGCATGAAGACCTGCTCTTGCAACTACTCCCAAAGCATAAATTATTTGTCAAATTGTCCAAGTGATCTTTTGGCATGAAAGAATTCAAGTATTTGGGCCACATTGTGGGGTGTGAAGGTGTCAGGGTGGATCCCAAAAAGATCCAAGAAATGCAGGATTGGCCTCAACCAAAGACCTTAAAGAGTTTAAGAGGATTTTTGGGTCTCACCGGCTACTATCACAAATTTGTCTATAATTATGGTCACATTGGTAGACCCCTCACTCACCTTCTCATGAAAAATCCATTCCTATAGAATGATGAAGCGCAACAGGCATTTATAGCTCTCAAACTTGCCATGTGTTCCACTCCTATAGTGGCACTACCCGACTTCACCAAATCTTTTGTGATTGAATGTGATGCTTTAGGTACGGGTATTGGGGTTGTCTTAATGCAGGAAGGTCGACCCTTGGCCTTCACTAGCCAACAACTAAGTGGGACAAAGTTGGGATAATCTACCTATGAGAAGGAGATGATGGCCATATTACATGCAGTGTATACCTGGCAACCATACTTATTGGGACGGTGTTTCCAAATATGCACTGACCATCAAAGCCTTAAATATTTTTTGGAGCAACGCCTATCCTCGCCGTAACAAAATAAATGGCTAGCCAAAATGTTGGGATATGATTATGAGATAATTTACAAGAAAGGGCATGAAAATGTCATAGTGGATGCTTTTTCATGCCAATTTCAAGAGGAAAGCACCCCGCTAGCAATCTCTCTTCCCATTCCAGAGTGGATTGAAGAGGCTCACGAGGAATGTTTTTCACATCCTTCACTCTCCCAACTCATTAATAAATTACAGGCAGATCCAAATTCCATAGCAAGCTACTCTTGGCAGGATGAGATTCTTCGCTACAAGGATAAAGTAGTGATATCACCAAAATCCACACTCAAAAGTCGCATTTTGGCAGAGTTGCACTCATCTCCCATTGCAGGCCATTCAGGCTTTCAGAAGACTTATGCTCGCACATTCATTCTTTTGGATAGGCATGAAAAAGGACATTCTTACTTTTGTAGCTGAGTGTGATGTGTGTCAACACCACAAAGGAGAAATAGTCAAATCCCCAAGCACCTTATAGCCATTGCCCATCCCTGCCTCAATATGGGTGGAGGTTTTGATGGATTTCATTACTGGTCGAATTCAGGCAACAATTCAGTCATCATGGTGGTTGTGGACAGACTTTCTAAGTATGCTAACTTTTGTGCCCTACCCCACCCTTTTACACCTGCTTTGGTGGCTCAATATTTCATGGACCAAATCTTCAAATTGCATGGCATGCCCACTTCCATTGTGTCTAATCGTGACTCGATATTCACCAGTAACTTTTGGCAAGAACTCTTCAAGCTACAAGGTACCCAACTAAAACTCAGTACTTCCTATCATCCCCAAACTGATGGTCAAACTAAAGCAGTCAAAAAATTTCTGGAGACCTACCTCAGGTGTTTCACTTCAGAAAAGCAACATCTATGGGTACAGTGGTTACCTCTAGCCGAATGGTGGTATAATACTAACTATCATGCCACCACCAAGATGACTCCATATGAAGCAGTTTATGGTCAAATCCCCCCTTCACCTACTTCTTATATCCAGGGATGCTCTAAGGTACAAGCAGTGGATAAACTCCTACAAAACCATGCAACCATGCTTGCCCACCTCAAAGAGAATCCCCATCAAGCTCAAAATCGCATGAAACAACAGGAAAACCAACATTGTTCAGACCACAAATTTCAAGAAGGGGATCAGGTATTCTTGATGTTGCAACCATATAAGCAAACATCACTCAAAGAAAAGGGTTGTCAGAAATTATCTCCAAAATTCTACGTACCGTATCAAATACTTCAGTGCATCGGAGAAGTAGCCTACAAGCTAGCCTTGCGAGCCACTGCAAAAATCCATCCTGTCCTCCATGTCTCATGCCTCAAGAAAGTGGTTGGGAACAATTAAAGAATTCAAACCAGTCTATAGGAATTGGATGAAGAAGGCTCAATCTAGCTCCAACCTAAACAGGTTCTTGACACACAAGAATAGCACCTACGCAACCACACGATCAAGTCCTCGTCAAGTGCAAAGACACTTCTCAAGAAGATGCGACCTGGGAACCAGCCACTATTTTTCAGCAATTTACACAGCTTCAGCCTTGAGGACAAGGCTATTTTTATGGGGGAGGGCATGTTAGGGTCCAACCCTAACCCCCTTATTTATGTAATAGGGTCGAGTCATAGTTATAGTTAGTTAAAGAGTCAATAAAGCCCATATTAATAATTTTAAGTGGTTGACCCGCATTTAAGGAAGGGACCACAGTTAGTTGCAAATGAGCCATGGTATTGATAAGAACCATGGTACTGACCCATGGTATTGCATGTATGAGTCCTATATAAAGGATAGAGACTCCCCTTGAGGAGATTCATGTCTTATTTTGTAATCAAGCCCAGTTCTATTGGAGGTTGCCCCCTCGAAGAGGCAAGTGAACATTGCTTTCCTTTCTGAATAATAAAATGCATGCTATTCTTTCTCATTGTTTTGTGTTCTGGGTATATTTCTTCCCATATTTGGTATTATGGTATCTTCTCACAGGTCAAGAGCATAACATTCCACAAGTATGGTTGGCCCAATAATACATAAAAAACTTCAAGAGGAGAAACGCCACATAGAACCTCATCCTTGAAGGGTTTGATGCTATAGAGAATATGACATTGTTGGGTAACACGAAGATCTTATCATTGGTAGAGACACCCAATGGTGTATGGTTGCAGGTGTGGTGTGGTCGGTAGGCCTAGTCGCTTAATGAACTATACTTAAATGAGGTTATTTTGGGTCTTGTTGTTGACAATGAACTGCAATGAAGACCCCTTCACCCACATCTATAAGTGGAATAGACGCTTCCATTCCTATGGATCTTCAAGCTCAATCTTTTGTCTCTTGGTGGTGGAAATGGTGGCATTAGGCTCCGAATCAATAATCTACTTCCATTTGTCATTTCCATTATCAGGTTCAGACTCAAAGTCAAAACATCCATATGAATATGAAGCCTTCAAATTGGTCACTAGTGATTGCTTGGCTCGACACTCACTTGTGTTGTGAGTGGGGCTCTTATGGAACTCACACCACTTTCTTGTGTCCTTCTTTGTCTTTGTGGTGTTGTTCTTTGCTTGCAGCTTCGGCGGGTTGTCCCAGGTCACCTCACCTTGGATTCGTCTTTTGTGCTATGGTTTAGGGGCATCTTTCCATTCTTTCATATTCACATATCCAAAGTCTTACTTCTTTCGTTTAAATTTCTCCTCGATCTTGACTACGTATTTATTGTCACTCACTGCTTTATGAGTTTTTAGTTGTCCAAAGTGCCAAAGAGAGAAGTGAAGTTTGAAGCCATATCCCAATCCATAGAAACTCTCAAAGCTAAATTAGACCCTCCCCATTGGATAGTGCTCAAAATAAGATTTCCAACAGTAGGTGGAAGTCCAAAAATTGATCTTTGGATCAGAAGTTAAATTATATTGAAAATAACCTTTGAAAGTTAGAAAACAAAGAGAAAAATACCAAGGGGAGGTTAATCACAATCGCAGTTTCCCAAGAGAAATGGCAGGCAAAAGGACAGAGAAACTTGCAGTCAGTAATCATTGATATCAATGATTGTAGATGCCAAAGGTCCTAAGCTCATCGCAAATCGAAATCGCTGATCAGAGGTCCTTAGCCCATAGTGTACCATAGATTAGAGGCCCCGATAGTCAAGCATATCGGCAATTGCACTTAGTAGAAACATGGAATTCAGTGCTTCATGTAGCGTAGGGAAGGGCCAATGCTGATTTAAAAAGGAAATCAGTTGCAAAACTAGAGGCAGGCAGGCCTTTTCTCTCTCCCCCAAGGTGGCACGTGGCGGAATACCATTGGTCCCAATGAATACACATGGCAGCTGACATCAACATGGCGTGCCAGTACGGAGGACACTTGGCACACATATTTGGCATTTTCAGAGGTCTTATGGGGGCATATTCGGGTGACATGTGTCACCACTCAGGAAATGCCACGTGGCACTGATGACATTACCAGAGGAGATTCTCATAGATCAGTGATCAGTGAAGTTAAAGGGTCACAACTCCAATTAAAAGTCTCTGATTGCGATTTGTAGTGAAGGGGGATCCAATAAGAGGGCTAGCCAATGGACGCGAGAAGAGCGAAGAACCAACGGATAAACATAAAGGTAATCAGTGATCACAAGTTTCAGGAGGATGCAGCTAGAGGCATGGATTGAAAAATCCTTGATTGTTGATCTCTGATATAAAGGCTAAGCCCCAGGTCACAACCCTTGGTCCTATTATGTAGAAACACATAAAGGAGCTAAACCAAAGGGAACCAAAGTTGAGCGGGACCCACTGTTTTGTGGTGCCTTTTAACGCAAAATTCCCAATACAATGATGCCCCAATAGCATGGTACAGAGATTTAAAGGTGGATAGGTCAACAGCTGAAGCATTGAATGAAGTATGGTCAAACAGTAAATAAGTATGGGTTGCTCAGGAGGATTAATGTCTCAACATGGAGCTCCACTCAGTTACACAATGAAGGACAGCCAAGACATTCTCCACTTCTAGTCAGTAAAAGGCAACTCACAGTCGACCCACTCCCTGCTCTGGAGAACGAGCAATTCAGGCAATTAAGGCGAAAGTGACAAAAACAGGTTGGGCAGCAGGAAAGGCACATCATGGCAGAGACGTGGCTTGATCAGAGGCTTTCAAAGGAACAACGGAGGGACATTTCCTCCATCATCTTTTAGTTTTTCCTTTTTCTTTTATTCTTGTAATTTATATGTATTTTAAAGAAGGGAATCAAATCCCAATGAAACCATTATGGGGGCAAAAGAGCCTTGTACCCCGAGATAGCTAGTCTATGAGATATTTGGAGCTCAGGCAAAGATATGTTTGTAAAACTGTTGATTCAAAGCCCCCCTTCTCTTTATAAATAAGGAGGAGAAACACTTAATAGAGGTTCCAGAATTCTGCACCCGCAGGGGTCAGATTCTATGATTCAATTTTTGGTTCTAAGTTGTCTGTTCATGAGGGACTTGAGCGATATACTAATGGATGTAATGGACTGGTAATTGGACATATTTTGAAGATTAATGGAACTATTCTGGTGATTCCAATCATGGCAATGTGCAATATGTTTTCCCCTATGTAAATCTCATTTCATATATTTTTTTCCTTCTCTAAAATAGTGTAATGAAACTATCAGTTTTTCCCTAATTAATGGATTTATCCAAGCTGCTAAATAGTGAACAATCCCTGTGTTTAAGAAAAATTTACTTCTATTAGTCTATAACTTGTAGTATCTGTGTACAAAACAGATTTACTTATGTTATTTTATTAACCTGTAATACTATGTGAGCCAAGATTTACTCATGTTGTTTGGTGATAAAGGTATATATCTGGCATAAAACCTTAGCTAACATTCCATTATGGGTTTCACCTATGTTCATGAATGTATATTTGTTACTAAGCAATGACAACACCTGTGTTAGCTACAAATTTACTTAAGTACCTGTAATTTGTATAGATTTTCTTATGCTTTTAGTGACAAATGTGCCCATGAGGTTTATGGTCTAAAAGCCTTGAATATTTCTCCACTGTCTCTACCATTTCATCTTTTCCCTTCTCCATATTTCTGCTGGAATATTATTGCTTAGGATTATGTTGGTAGCCCTATGCATCGAGTTCCCTCCTTCCTTTCCTCCTCTTCACTTTACTACAAATTCAATATAAAGTTGCATGTTTTTATGTGTCGACCACCAGAACAAGGAATTTCTCTTTGAGGTCGGCCCGATTTACCTCCTAAGCATTTGGGTCCATATATTGGCTTAAGTTTACCTGGATGACAGACTATTAAACCAAGCCCCCTTTGTTTGTTTTTAATTACGTGACAATTGGAGTGTTTTAGAAACCCCCTCAGATAATCTTCCATTCACTCCTCTCTTTAAGGTGTCCTAGGTACTGGTCTACAATCAACCTAGAGGTTGTCTCTAGGAATATTTCTATGTCCCCTGAAGCACTCGTGCTGCAAGTGCCGTTAAAAGCGACAACATATTTCTAGCACCATTGCTGGGGAATGCATTAGAATATTTTACCTAGGTACGACAAATTTTTACATTCCCTTTGTTAGGTGAGCAAGGGAAGTGTGGGTTGAAGATCTCTCACCTTGATGACTCCACTATTTCAATTTTATGTAAACATCGTGGCTACTCCACTGTCCATATCTCTATTTGATCATCCTGGCTTTCAATTTGCCTCATATTCGATGTCATGCTAAAGCAACCAAAAATTTTCCCCACCTTTGAACTTGCAATCACTCATCTAGGGAGGTTTGTGAGATGGTCATTCTTGCATTATTGGCCAACCAATTTCCACCAATGGATTTTTCTTCTATTGTTGGTTATCCTAATCACGTCTCTTTATTTCATGAATGGATTATCTATTGTCTTAGATTCAGTGGGAACATAGAGGGAAAGCCTGACCAGCACCTCAAATATTTTCATGAATGCATGGAACAATAGGGTATTTTTCTTGAAGATGTACAAATGAAATTGTTCAAGTATTCTTTAGACGAGGATGCTAGAATTTGGTACAAAACAATAGCTCTTGGAAGCATATCTTCCTTTAAAAGATTTCATATAGCATTCAATCACTATTGCAAAATAATATATCCACCGAATGCTCTGTTTAAAGATTGTTGTGCACAATTTAATCGTGAAGACATTCCTGAGGTTGATGACCCTGCTGAAGATGTTTGTGGAGCTATGCTCCCAGAAAACATCTACTTGCATCAAGAAGCATCACCCAATGAGCAAGAAAGAGAAGAAGGAAACATCATCAAGCTGCAAATAAACTCTCAGAGATATCGTTCAATCAAGACTAATGTTTCTCCTTCTTATTATGTATATGACTCTGATGGAGAGTCAAATGATGCAGAGCCACCACAATTCCAGTCATGGGAAGATGCACAAGAAGAGGAGGCATACCAGGAGGTTAATAAAGAGGCTCCAATTTACAATGCACACCCTTCACCTAGAGAAAAAGATCAAGAACCTCCTCTGATTTATGATTCATATTATTTAGAAGAAGATGAGATGGTCACAGAAGTTTAGAAGAAATAGTTTACCAGCAAATGGGGAGAAGGATCCCAACAACAAGTTTTCCAAGAAGAGCCCAAATTTGAAGGACCATGCAAAGTCTGTTACTTCTTGTTACCAAAAGGTTCCTGCCAATAATTCTCAGTAGATTCTCCAATATACAACTCTTACAGTTTAGATAATGAAGAATCTAATGCAGATTTCCAAGAGGATTAGCCCTTTGAAAAAAGGGTAGTAAGAGATCAGCAACAAGTTTTTCTTGAAAAAGCTAAAGTTGAGGAGTTGAATAGTATTTGTGGCTGCCTTGACCAAGAAAATATTGGTCGATGGACTATTTATGAAAATGAGGTAGCAACAAACTTTCCTTGTCAGTTCTATGACCCTGTAGCTGACTACACGACCACGTTCTCAGGTCAGCATCAGAGGTTATTCTTAGAGTATGCATCAAATTCTTTGTTTGAAGATTTTTCGCGGCGCATTCTTATTTTAAATTTTAAATTTCAGCAACAAGGAAGCATTAGGTCCAACACCCAAATGTTGGCCTAGCTTCATTGGAGGGTTGAACTCACTTAAGTGAATTGAGCCCTGTATATAAGTAGGAGTGTATAAAAATAATCTCACTAGCTGAGCATTTACTTTCCAGTTGTTAAAATTTTTATTTCTACATTTTAGTTTGATGATGAAAGGAAGATTCATTATATTTTTTACTCCATGCGCAGTGGTGAAGGTTACTCGTCTCCAGGTTCTCAGCACCTTGCCAATAAGGCATTGTCCCCAGTTGGAGCCAATGTTGTCACTCACTGCTTTATGAGTTTTCAGTTGTCCAAAGTGCCAAAGAGAGAAGTGAAGTTTGAATCCATCTCCCTAGCCACAAAAGCTCTCAAATCTAAATCAAACCCTCCCCATTGGATATTTCTTAAAATAAGCTTTCCAATGGTAGGTGGAAGTCCAAAAATGTATCTCTGGATCAAAATTCAGAGCAGATTGAAGATACCCTTTGAAAGCCAGAAAACAAAGAGGAAAATACCAAGGGGAGGCTAATCACAATCGCAGTTTCCCAAGAGCAATGACGGGGGAAAGGACAAAGCAACTTGCAATCAGTTATCATCGATATCAGTGATCACAAATGTCAGAGGTCCCAATCTCATCGCAAATTGCAATCGCTGATCGGAGGTCCTTAACCCATAGTGTACCGCATATCAAAGGCCCCGACAGTCAAGCATACCAGCGATCAACAACCACACTTAGTAACAACATGGCATTCAACGCTTCATGTAGCAGAGCTTTGACATCAACATATCAACGATCGACGGGTCCAACGGACCATCGTTAAGGAATTGCGGAGGAAGACGTTGATAGTGTTAAAACAACAGGGGAGGGCCGATGTTGATTTATAAAGGAAATCAGTTGCAAAACCAGAAGCAAGTAGGCCTTTTCTCTCTCCCCTAGGGGGTAACGTGGCATAATACCATTGGTCCCAATGAATACACATGGCATATAACATAAACATGATGTGGTAGTACAAAGGACATGTGGCACGCATATTTGGCGTTTTCAGGGGTCCTATGGGGGCATATCTGGGTGACACATGTCACCACTCAGGAAGTGCCACGTGGCACTGCTGACGTCACCAAAGGAAATTCATGCAAATCGATGATCGACGAAGTTAAAGGGTCACAACTCCAATTAAAAGTCTCTGATTGCAATTTTCGATGAAGGGGGCTTCGATAAGAGGGCTAGCCAAAGGATGCGGGAAGAGAAAAGAACCAAGGGCTAAACATAAAGGTGACCAGTGATCGAAAGTTTCAGGAGAATGCAACCAGGGGCACAGATTAAAAAATCCCTGATTACTGACTCTAATATAAAGGTTGAGCCCTAGGTCACAACCCTCAGTCCTATTATGCAAAAACACAGAAAGGAGGTAAGCCAAAGAGAGCTAAAGGTAATCGAGACTCGTTGTTCTGTGATGCCTTTTAACACAAAAGTCTCAATACAATGATGCCCCGATAGCATGGTATTGTTAGGTCCCTATACTACTAGTGTAACCCCTTATTGTTATTAGTACAGCCACCTTATTATATTGATGTACCCATGTAGTGCCCATATTGTTACTATTGCGCCCCATAGAAGCCCACTATTGTTATTATTGTACCTTTACATTATTACTGTTATGTTGGCTCTGATTATATTATGACCCCTTAGACTCCTATATATAGAAAGGAGGTCTTTTCATTTGTATCATCCAAGAATTGTTCTTTTGTGTAATGTAAATGAGGTTGCCCCCTCGAAGAGGCTGAATTCTAAAGTGTTCAACTATATTTTCTATCTTTTTGTGAGTTGGTTTGATAACAAGTACAAAGATTTAAAGGTGGATGGGTTGGCAGCTGAAGCATTAAACAAAGTATGGTGCAACAGGAAATCAGTATGGGTGGTTCAAGAGGATTAATGGCTCAACATGGAGCTCCACTTAATTATATAGTGAAGGATTTCCAGGACATTCTCCACTTCTTATTAGTAACAGGCAACTCACAGTCGAACCACTCCTTGCTCTGGAGAATGAGCGATTCATGAAGTTAAGGCAAAAGTGGCAGAAACCGGCCAAGCAACAGGAAAGGCACATCATGGCAAAGACGTGGCTTAATCAGAGGATTTCACAGGAATAGCAGAGGGACACTTCCTCCATCATCTTTTAGTTTTTCCTTTTTCTTTTATTCCTGTAATTTCTATGTATTTTAAAGAAGGGAATCAAATCCCGATGAAATCATTTTGGGGGTAGCAAAGCTTGCATGCCGAGACGGCTAGTCTATGAGACAACTGGAGCTCAGGTGAAGATATTTTTGTAAAATTGTTGATTCAAAGCCCCTTCTCTGTATAAATAAGGGGGAGAAAAACATTCTGTGATTCAATTTTTGGTTCTAAGTTGCCTGTTCATGAGGGACTTAAGCGATATGCTGATGTATGTAATGGACTAGTAATTAGACCTATTTTGAAGATTAATGGAACTATTTCAGTGATTCCAACAATGGCAATGCACAATATGTTTTCCCTCTATAAATATCATTTCATATATGTTTTTCCTTCTCTGAAATAGTGTAATGATACTATTGGTTTCTCCCTAATTCATGGATTTATCCAGGCTGCTAAATAGTGAACATCCCCTATGTTTAAGACAAAGTTACTTCTGCTAGCCTATAACCTACAATACATGTGTACAAGACAGATTTACTTATGTTATTTGATTAACCTATAGTACCTATGTGAGCCCATATTCACTCATGTTGTTTGGTGATAAAGGTACCCATGATGTATTTGGCGTGAAACCTTAGTTAGCGCTCCATTGTGGGTTTCGTCCATGTTCAAGATTGTATATTTGTTACTAAGCAACGCAACACCTTTGTTAGCTACAAATTTACTTAAGTACTTGTAATGTGTGCAGATTTTCTTATGCTTTTAGTGAAAAATGTGCCCATGAAGTGTATGGTCTGAAAGCCTTAAATAGCCCTCCACTATATCTACCATTTCATCTCTTATCTCTTCCATCTTTCTACTGGAAAATTATTGCTTAGGATTCTGTTGGCAGCCTTATGCATCAAGTTCTCTCCTTTCTTTCCTCTTCTTCACTTTACTAAAACTTCAATATAAAGCTACATGTTGTTTTGTGTTGACCACCAGAATAAGGCATTTCTCTTTGAGGTTGGCCCGATTTACCCCTGAGAATTTGGGTCCATGTATCAGCTTGAGTTTACCTGGATTACAGACTATTGAACCAAGCCCCCTTTATTCTTTTTTGATTACGTGACAATTGGAGTGCTACAAAAACCCCCTCATAGATAATCTTCCATGCCCTCCTCTCTTTAAGTTGTCCTAGGAGCTAGCTTACAATAAACCCAGAGGCTATCTCTAGGAAGCTTTCTATGTCCCTTGAAGCACTCGTGTTGCAGGTGTTGTTAAAAATGGCAACAGTATCGATAGGTGACACCAAGTGAGGATATGTCCAAGAACTTCATCTCGTCCTGGATGTATTTTTGTAGACAATCGCGGTACTTGAGTACCAAATGCCACTCGAAATCCTTGATACCCAACTTCATTTGAAGGGTATGGAAATTATTTGTGAACTCTGACACGTCTTGGTCCCTTCCCTGCCATAATGTGGTCCACTTTATGTACTTATATTCATAGCTCCCGACAGGATAATAATGTTCTTTGATGGCATCTCGAAAATAATTCCAAGTGGGTGTGGCTAAAAATAGTGAGGATTCCCTCTCATCCCTCTGCTCACAGTAGGTTTCCCACTAGTTCTTAACATGCAAGGCAATTTTGAGGAGTCCAAAATTAATCTTTTCCCTATTGGAAAAACCATGAACCAAAAAATATCCTTCCAGTAGATTTAACCTTTTATCTACAACATCCATATATATCTAGCCTTCAAATATGGGAATTTCAAATTTGACATGTACCTTAAAGGGATCAGTGTCTCAAGGGTGGTCACTGGATGAAGATGTGTCGCTTGTGGGCAATCATCGAAGGATCTAGGCAAAGTTGTCCATCATCTTGTTCCTTTTTCACTCGAGGGATTCTTCAAGCAATATTTTGAAAGGTTCTCCTACTCCCCCATCTTTCTTTTCTTCCACAATGGGAGGTCCTCGGGGTCGGCGAGGGAGGTATTGTAAAGGTTCAACCAATTCAAGCCCTAACTCCTTATACCTTAACCTTGTTGGGGACATGCACATAAGAATATAAAATGAGAAGACTTCTCTGATACTATTGATCTAGATTTATGTAGGAATAAAATGAAATATAGATTTAAATAGAAACACAGAGCTACAACAAAAATTGAACTTCAATTCATTGATAACAAAATATTGAAAATTGTTTACATCAAGAATGGAAATAAACTAGCTTGGGAAATGGTAGCTTATCTCTAAGAAGAGATATGGAAGATACATGCCTCTAAACTATGTTACAATGAGGTTCAAATTTTTATTATTATTGAGAAACAAGGGAAAACCACAAACATCCAAAAACCTAACCCTAGGAGATGAAGCACCAAAAGTTTGTGGGCCCCTTTGGGGTTAGTTTGTACACCAACATCGCGGGGTCGTAACTTTTGCATACGATCTCCATTTGACGCGTACAATACCTCATTAGAAAGATATATCCGTGGAATACAACTTTTCACTACAAATCCCTATTGTAGGCAATTGGTTTACCCATTTTCCAAACAAACATTGTTTAGGGCCTCAAAATGGCTCTGAAAGTTCAGGACTTGAAAAACTCCCAAAAATAGTAAATTGTGCTACAATTAAGGAAACTAAAAGAAATAATGATGGGGATCCAAGTAGAATAGGCTAGTGGCCACCAATACACAACTAAATCACACCTACTAGAAAACTTTAGTTTAATTTAAATTTAATTTATTTAATTTCACCTTTAGAACCCCACCCTCAACCTCTAATCAAAACTAGATTAGAGAATGTGTTATTATTTAATACTCAAGTGGTTCAACTACCCAAACACTTTTATGGAGTATAAAAGAGGGAGAAATATATGAAGGCAGAGAGAGAAAATTTCTATGAGAGGTATGCACAAAATTCAAGTTGTCATTCATTCCTTCTACATTTGACATTCTGCGAGTCACGAGAAGCTAAACCTAAAGGTGGCAACAAATATTTTTTGAAGGGAAGATATTGTCTAATGAGCAACTCCACTCATCCTTTGGATTCAAAATTTTCGGTAACTTGATTTTCCGTTATTTTATTTGTTTTTTGAAGGTCTAGTTTTATTTGACCAGTTTTAAAAACCATTAATTTTGCAAAGAAACATGTTTTCTACCATTTTTTCAGAGCATCTAAAGGTGTTTTGAAGATTATTTCATCATTTTTATTCTCCTTCATGGACTTTTGTATATGATTTTTTACATTCAAGTTGTTTAAAATATGATTTGGCCAATGATTGTTCACAGGAATCTTCCTTTTTTATTATGTTTTACTCACAAACCTATTATTTAATAAAATCAACCTCTTTTTCTCTATATTTTTGTGAATATATCTTGCAATTTTTCATATTTTATTGGCAATTTATTTTCTAAGTTTAACGCAAATGGGTCTCTATAGATTTTGAGGCCCTAAAAAGCCTTAAAACATTGATTATTTTGTTGTTGTTTATGTCTAACTTTTTATTTGTATACACAACTTTTAATGTGTTTATTTATATTTCTCTAATTTTACTAAACTTCAGACATTGTTCTATAAATATTAATTTTATTCACTTTATGCTCAAGCATCATGTAAATAATAATTTAAAATCATATAAAATTTGTAAATTCTCCTTTAATTCATCACATCATAGGGCATAACACCTAGGGAAAATTTGTCCCATTATCTCACTCGCCTTAGTGAGATTCAAGGGGTTAGTTAAGAGAAGCACATAGCTTCTCTTTCCTCAACAATCTTTTGGTGACCATACCGGGGAATCATTGATTCTTTAGTATTTTCAAACATTTCTGAAATTTATGACTATCTAATCTGCTAAACAACCTAACCTTGGATTTTGGATTCATGACTAGACTATATCGCTTATTCTTTGCTTGATTTTATTCTTCGCAACACTGTTTCTAACGAAGAGTGTGCAATAAAGTCGTATATCATTTCTCTAGATATTGAGAAGAATGAAAGGAAGACACAAGAAGACGAATCTGCCAATGTGAGCATCCTAATCATTGGCAATTAGTTGATCAAAACCATTTGATATTATTTGGCTTTTCAGATTTATAATAATTGATGACTCTCTAGTCTAATCAACAACGCAATCTTGTCCCTCAGTTGAATAATCAAAGACACATAGCTAATTCTCTTCTCAATTACATATTATCAAATGTTCCCACCATTGATTACTTGAGTCATGATTCGGTTACAATTGCACATGAAATTGAAATAGCCGACAAGTAAGAGGTCTTAATCAAACAATAGTGTGAACGTGAACACTAACATGTACACACCTCTCGCCAGCAACCTTCATATGAGTGGTGAACCTTGATCCTATAGACATATTAGAGGTGATAGTCTTGAATATACTCCTACTAACGAAATTCAAAGACATAAAGTTATCTTTGAAGTCAAGGATCGACGTCACTTTTTACAAGGTTTAACTAGCTCTTCTAGGACTACCTCTCCTACAAAACACATAATGTTTGGAAATCAATCTCAACCTTCCTCTGAAACATAGGGGTCTACAACCTCTATTTATTCCTCATTGGGCTTAATTACCACTCCCACTATATCTACGAGGTTGATTTACTGATCTTTTACTACTTATCAGTCAACCACCAACCCTGTAAAAGCCATTCAAAAATATGGTTTATTTCAATTTGAATAGGATATTAACAATACTCTTTACCATGTGCAATATCCTCTAAACATGGCTCCAACCAATGCTCCTCTCCCTAAATTTAAGTTTCATTTACCAAATTTTTTAGCTGACAAGATTATCACTACGAATGAACATTTAATCACATTCTATAATGCTTGCCACAACATTGGGGCAAATGACAATGACACATGTATGCGATGTTTTGTGAATTCCCTTCAAGGTAAATTTGTTATTAATTTCTTTGAATTTCCTCCCAAATCCTTCTCCACTTGGGAAGAGCTTTGTTGTGGGTTCAAATCTCCCAATGGGAAACCTAAAAAGCCTATTGAGCTCTTATCTGATTATAACAATATTTCTTTTGAAAAAGGAGATAATATTGGATATTATAATATTCGTTTTCCAAAATTATATAATCAAATTCCTGAAATTATTTGCACTCAAAATCAAGCAACGATGATGCACTACTATAGTTCCTTGCCCACACCTTATCGTCAATGGTTGGAAGAAAATAATGCTACTAGCCTTGAGCCTGCACTCCAAATTTGTCTAGAATATGAAGAACAACGTTGTAGGACTAGTGTTCTTTTAGAAGGTCAAACCAATCAATTTGATATGACATCCAACCTTCAACTCATGCAAGACATGAGCAATATATTGATTTCACATGAAAGAAAGGTTAATATGCAACCCCAACCAGAGTCGTCTTCCTTAACAAATGTTCACGCTACTCAACAAGCATATCAACCAAACTCCTTGTCCTCTCTCTCATGGTGTAACTTCTGTGAAGAATACCATGATGAAAAAACTTGTCAAAATTGAATAAGTGCGAGAGAAATGATCTTTTGCAAGGGACTTGATCCTACCATGGTAACTCTAAAATAGAATGATAATAAGGAAGTATTAGCTATCGAAAAAGAGGTGACTTTAGAACCCAAAATTCTAGAAACCAAGCTTCTAAGAAACTAGAATATCCAAAAGCTATAGATCCCTATTAGAAATACTGAGAGGGGGGGTGAATCAGTGTTTATTTTAAAATTTTTACTTTACCAATTTAGATCACTTATAAACAAAACACAAAATGAACAATATAGAATAAATAATTTTATTAATCATAAATAACGAGGACTCCAGTCCTCTTCTTTAAAATAAATAAAGTACAATAATGTTTAGGCCTCCAACCCTAGATAGAGACATTGATCCTTAAGTCCACCAGGCTCCAACCTATACTCTTCCAAGCACCAAATTTGACTTCACGAAGCTCCAACCCTATCTTCCACAAGGTTCCAACCTTGTCTTCTTGAGGACTCCTATCCTCTAGGGCACCAACCCTCTTTTCTAGCACAAGCTCCAACCTAGTATTTTTTAGGACACCTATCTTATAGGGCATCAACCCTATCAATCTATTTCATCTCTTCAATGTATGTTTAATGGTTCTTCAAGGCATCCCAAAACCTTATGCAACAAGCCTTGACAAAATCTTCAAATTAGCCTTCAAAAAATACCCTTGCTTAGCTCATCAATGACAACTTTATGATTCTGAGAAGGTGCCTCCACAACTCTTCATGTCACCCAAACAATATTCTTCATGAGGACTTCATTCATGGATTACAAGATCAACTAATGTCTTCAAGAATGTCTTCATGATCTACTTCTACAAGTGTTCTTCAAACTGTTCAAAAGGCTTTTAACGGGGTCCACAAGACTTCTCTTCGGGTGAATTCAAAAAATAGCTTCAAATGACGCTTCAACAAGGGTTTTAGTATTATCTTCAAAAGTTCTCCAAAATATCCACAAAATCACTTTCAGGTCTCCTTCAAATATTCTTCAAGATATGCAATAGGTCTTCAAGGTCTAGAATCTATAGTAGGTCTTCCAAGAAATTCTCCAATGCTTGCTCCCAACAAACTCTCCAACAACTGCTTCAACGAATTTTCAACATGAGCTCCAAAGGACTACTTCAATATTCCAACCAAGGTTTTTGCAACAATTCCTCTTCAAATTATCCTCAACAAGATTTTCAATAGGTCAACAAGTCTTTGTCCAAACACAAGAAATCCAAGGAGGGTTTCCAAACCAATAACATTTGCAAGATATGATTGTGCGTGTGCTTAAAGCCCGCTCCAAAACAAAGCAATCTACTTCGAAAATTATCAACCTTCAAAATTTACTATATAGGTCCAAACAAAGTCTACCCATAGGTCTAAAATTTGTGCAATAGAGATACTTAATTTTGAAGTAGTTCTTAGATCTACAAGGTAAAGGTCTGAATATTTTTGAAGGTGTAATAGCTATCCCACAAATTCTCAAAGAGATGTCACTCCACATATATGTACTAAAATTCTACAAAACTTCTATGTAATCTAAACTGCAAAAAAAAAAAAAAAAAAAAATCTTCCATAGATTTGCAAATAGTGCCTCAAATAGTTCACTAATTTGAATATAAATCACATAGGTCTACAATAACGATTGTATCTACAAGTCTTGAAGAACAAACTATCAAACAATTTGTACTATGTCCTCAGTTCTGTAAGAAAGCTATCTGAAATCTACAAAATATATCATTGTAAACACACTCGAGAGGCTTATTCTACAAGGTTTGAATCCATACAAGTTGTAACTGAATATTTTTAGCCCTTATTCTCCTTAATTTCACGAGATGTAAACTTTACTTGTGCTCCTTGTACTTATTACCAATATTTTTCCAAAAGAATCTATAATCCTTGTATTTATATTATTTTAGGGTTGAAACGTCATTGTTTATGGAGGAGTTGACAATCATATCTTTAGTAGCTAACATATCTTTAGGATATTATTTAACATTTTTTTATTGGTCTGCCATGTGATGTATGCATTACATATGTCTTCCATGTGAAAGATGGATCATATAAGACCTTTTCTACCATGTGAGTGGTGTATCCCATGAGTGATGTATTACACCATGTTGCATGTAATATACATTATGTTTTCCATGTATGGTCATAGGGAACATGTATGCCATGTTTGTACACCATGTTTCCTGCATTATACATTATGTATATCTTGTATGGTCATAGGAAACATGTAAGCAATGTTTGTCTACCATTAATCAAAGTCATTTGTTAATAATTAATTTTTTGTATTGTTTTAAAGCATATTCGAGCCAATGATTATGTAGCCCATTCATAGAATTAGGATTACTTAGTAAGAGTTTTTAATGGTGTTCTAATAGGAATAGGGTAATAAAAACAAGGTAGAATGAATAGAAATTAGGAAATATGGGATTGATAGAGCTAGGGATTGGTACAAAAGAGATGTCTTAGTTTTCATTTCTTGATGTGATCAACCAACTCCCCCGGCCTGCATAAACTCCCCTTTCTCTCCTTTTTGCTTATTGAACCCAAGAATAATTACTACTTTATGATCAAGTGGAAGGAATCTTCAACAATGGTCCATCGAGTGTGTAGTGGGGAAAAAGGATCATGTTATTCAATGGAATTTATCCCCCTAAGCTTGTTCATGCTATCATGGAAAGGAATGAAGTAGATCATGTCTTTATCCAACTTGTCTAACAATATTTTCTGCATAATTTCTGAGATATGATCCATAAGAGATATATTTGTGTCTCAAAGCATGATTGTCCATGTGTGACTCGTCAAGGGTTTCCCAAGGCTCATTAAGGAAGCATCTTGTAAGAATAGTCAAACTGACACAAGCTCCCCCTAACATTATGCATGGCCTTCTTCTTAATTGACAGAATCTCGTTGTGAAAACTTGAAGTATCATATATGCCAAAGATGTACTCAAGAATCAACAACATGGGTCGATGCCTTAATCAGTGTCTAAGACACTTTCTGATTCAGTTTGCTTCCCTCTCCAAACTTGTGTAACCTTCTCTTCTTTCTTGGTAGTCATGGTTTTATCTTGTTTAGGAACCTAAGTCAAGTTAAAATCATGAGCCATATGTCCAATGTTATGGAATTTGAAGCATTCCATCTTGTTTATCAATGAGGATGCATGAATTTCTCTTACAAAGTTTCTTTTAGGAGGCCAATGAGGGTCATTATATTTGTCCTTATTGCATGCCCTAAAATCCTTTTCCATGTGCCCAAACTTCGTACAATAATAGCAATAACCCAAAACTATACTTTGGTGCCTAGAGGATGGAGCTTGCCTTGATGAACTTCTGAAGTCTTTCTGCCTTGAGATCCTTTGATGATATCTATTGCCTCTTGTATTCTTGACACCTTCTACAAACCATCTACACACATTCTTGGAGTAGGGTTTCTTTTAAGGTTATCTTGATTAATCTTCTTGCTTTTTCTAGAAATAGGGGTATCGACACTACTTCCAAGCTTCTCCACATCCTTGTTGTTTGATGAATTATGGTTTGCATCACTTTTTCTTGAGGGTTCACATACATAAACAAGACCTAATTTATCAAGGGGGCATATTTGATGACTTAGGATGTCATCTAGGTTTTGATATATCTTTATACTCTTGTTTAACTGATCAACTTCTTTCCTAAGGATATCAAGTTCTTCTTTCATCTTCTTAGATTCTACATCCTTCTTTGCTAGATGGTTCTCCATTTATTCCTTCATCCTCGTTGCTTCGCATGATTGTACCTTGAGAGAGGTGACATATGATTTTAATTTGGAGATCTCTTCATCCTTTTCTTCTAGTTGGCATGCCATGACATTTATTTCCTTTTCTGCTTCATCATCTTGTCCTTCTGAGAGGGCCAAATCTTCCATCACTATTTCAGCTCCTTGTGTTTATTTCTTTGCTTCTTTCAGCTAAGTTTTGAGAGAGGAGACCTCTTCTTTATATTGACAAATTTCTTCTTCAACTTTGTTCAATTCCTTAGATCTTAGATCAAGATGGTTTGTCAAGCTGCCTTCCCTTTTCTTTTCTTCCTTTAGTTGGTTTGCCAAGTAGGTTACTTCTTCATTTCAGATCTTATCTACTTGATGCAATTCCTTGAGATATTTAGATATTTCTTCCTCTTCTAGTTTTAAGTGAGTAACTTATTAATTTGACTTGTTCATATCATGATTGAGCTCCTCATTTTATTTCTTTAGCCTTTTTATTTCTACTAGGGTAGCTACAAGTTTTGCCTTGAGATCTTCTTTAAAGTTTTCTTCATCTTCTAGATCTCCATTGCTCTTGGTGTCTTCAACTTTGCTTTTGGATATATATTATGGTTCTGGATCATCCTTACTTTCTTGAATATCATTATTTTAGGTTATCAACAAAAGTCCTTTTGAATGAATATCTTGAAGATTCTCCCAAAGCTTTGTCATTGATGAACATTTCTCCATTTTTAATTTTATAGGATTGGGTAATCCACTCAAGATTGCCTGTATCACTATTGCATTATGTTCCTTAGACTCTTCTTCCATCATGCTTCTTAATCACCGATTCCCAAACTTCAAAACCTTGATTCATAAAAAAGAATTTCATTCTACCCTTTCATACTTCAAAATTTGTTCCATTCAACATGGGGGCTTTGACTAGCTGATTTTCATTTGAATTTTTCATTGAGGAAGAGACATCTTTAGAAGGTTTGGAGTCTTTCTTCCTTGACCTTGCCATTTGTGTTCTGAGGATATAGCTTCTAGTTGTTAGGTTGTGAATGAAGGTATTGGCTCTGATACCAATTGTTGGAAATACTAATAGGGGGTGAATCAATATTTCTTTTACGATTGTTACTTTACCAGTTTAGATCACTTATAAATAGAACAAAAAATGAAAAATATAATAGAATAAATAATTTTTCATCAGAAATAATGACTTTAATCCTTTTCTTTATAATAAATCAAGTAGAATAATGTTTAGGGCTCCAACACTAGATGAAGACACCAACCTTTCAATCCACCAGGATCTAACTAGTATTTTGTCAAGCACTAATTTGGACTTCAAGAGGCTCTAACCTCTAGGGATACAACCCTATCTTCCACAAGGCTCCAGCCTTCTCTTCTTGAGGACTCATATCTTCTAGGGAACCAACACTTTTTTTTGCATAGGCTCCAACTTGATCTTTTATAGGACACCTATCCTCTAGGGCACCAACCCTATCAATATGCTTGAGCTCTTCAATGTAGCTTGAATGGTTCTTCAAGGCCTCCCAAAAACTTTTGCAACAAGCCTTGATGATATCTTCAAATTAGCCTTAAACAAATTCCCTTGATT
The DNA here is from genome assembly GCA_000404065.3 of Pinus taeda. NCBI lineage: Eukaryota > Viridiplantae > Streptophyta > Pinopsida > Pinales > Pinaceae > Pinus > Pinus taeda. Next base: position 109,627 of record APFE031442407.1, read on the forward strand.
AGCTCATCAATGACAAATTATGATTCTTAGAAGGTGTCTCCACAACTCTTCATGTCACCCAAACAATATTCTTCTTGAGGACTTCAGTCATGCATTATAAGGGCAACTAATATCTTCAATAATGTCTTCATGCTCTACTTCTACAATTGTTCTTCAAACTGTTCAAAAGTTCTTCGAACTGTTCATAAGACTTCTCTTCAGGTTTCTTCAAAAATCAGCTTCAAATGATGATTCAATAAGGGTTTCAATATTATCTTCAAAAGTGCTCCAAAATCTCCACAAAATCACTTTCAAGTCTCCTTCAAAAATTCTTCAAAGTCTACAATAGGTCTTCAAGGTATGGACTCTATAGCAGGTCTTCCAAGGAGTTCTCCAATGATTTCTCCCAAAAAACTCTTCAATAATTTCTTCAATCAATTTTCAACATGAGCTCCAATGGACTGCTTCAATACTTCATCCAAGTTTGCTGCGACAATTCCTCTTCAAATTGTCCTCAACAAGCTTTTCAATAGGTGAACAAGTCTTTGTCCAAACACAACAAGTCCAAGGAGGGTTTCCAAACCAATAATGTATGCAAGATGTGATTGTGTGTGTGCATAAAGCCTGCTGCAACAATGCAATCTACTTCCTAAATATTCAACCTTTGAAATGTTCTAGATACAAGTCCAAACAAACTCTACCCACATGTATGAATGTTGTGCAACACAGATACTTAATTTTGAAGTAATTCGTAGATCTGCAAGGTAAAGGTCTGCAATAATTCTGAAGGTGAAACAAATAGGCCACAAATTGTCAAAGAGATGTCACTCCACAGATCCATACTGAAATTCTATAAAATTTCTATGTTATCCGAACTGCACAAAAAACCTTCCATAAATTTGCAAATATTGCCTCCAATAGTTCACTAATCTGCATATAAATCACCATAAGTATGAAATAATGATTGTATCTGTTAGGGTCATAAGTTTTATCGTCAAATGTTTTTTCCTATCCTTCAATTTTCAATTTGGAGTAGTTGATCCTATGGCTACAGTTGTTGTCATAACCTCCAAATCGTTGTCCGACATCTTTGATTTTCTTTCATGAAGGGTTCATTCAAATTCTGAAAGAGTCTCAGTCAATGGGAGTCATGGTCTTGTATGTTTGTACAGTCAAGTCGTGCTTCCTTTTATTTCCTACCCTATTTCCATGTTACCCTTTATGCATACCTTCATATATCATCTACATCCTATCCTCTTTTCACATATCAATTACATCTTATGCACATTTCATTTCCTTTCCCTCCCTTTGTTCTAACCTTTCCCCACGACACCACTACCACTCCCTATACTCATCATGTGTACAAATCTAATGTATAACATGAAACCCACCCCCCCCCCCACCCCCCACATTACCTAAGAGACATTATACTCCCAACATTTTAATCATTTCCCATTCTTTATGCTCATGGCAAGCATGGAGGGCTTCTACACTCTACAATGCAATTTTCTTTGAGATCAATTGTTTCAGTTATAATTTGCAGAACAATTTTCAACCAAATGGAGCTGAATTTAGAGAAATTAGAGGATATTTTTCTCAAACACAAGCCAAAGAACAATAAACTCATCCATTTTATACATATTTTTCACAGATCGGGAAAGTGGATTGCATCTTCAAAGCATATGTTTCAGACTATACAAAAACACTTTGTTTTAGTCACCATTTGGAAGAACGATTCCTGACCACATGGAGGAGAATTTTGGAAAAATGAAAGAGGTTTTTCTTAAGCATAGACCAGATCAGAATAACCTCTTCCAAATTTTACATAGGTTTCACATATCGGGAGATTCGATTGCATATTCAAAGCATATTTTTCGGACTACACAAATACTCTATTTTAGTCATGGTTTTGCAGAGCAGTTTCTGAGGCTCTGGGGAAGAATTGGAAGAAACTGAGAGATATTTTTCTCAAAAGCAATCTCATCTACAAAAACCTATCTCATATTTTACACAGGTCCTATATTTTTGGAGTTACACGCGTCCAATGGTGTCCTATTTTCACTGTTTTTGCTGACAGAATTAGGCGCTACGCAGATGTTGTGCACTCGCTACATAACACATGATATGACCATCTCACGTACACAATACGATGGACACATGTCAGGTTTTTAAGGTGCTGGCATGGACTAAATATGGTGTCTAGCTCACCACCCCAACTGCTTGCCACGTGAGAGTTCTAGAAGCATGAAGATTTAGGGCTGCGTAGGCTTTTCATCAAACACAAAAGCAACTTTTAGAATTTTTTCTATCTTAGTCAGTTTTATCAGTCTGAAGACCTTTTTAAAGATAATTTGTATTTAATTAGGTTGTTTTTGCTTTCAAGAAGACTAAAGGATGCTTTATGCTTTATGTTTGGGTGAAAATCATGGAAAAACAACAATTTACTATTTTTTCCCAGTTTTGAATTGATCCTTTGAAGGATCGAAGATGTAGGGAACTTGAAATGATTTTCCTCCATGTTTTTACTATATATTTTGATGAATGAAGACAAAGTTGTTGGTTTTCCCAATTGCTAGAGGAATTACTATTGTCATGTTTGTAGTTTGGTTTTAATGAACATGCTTGAATGTTGAAGGGATTCCAATCGATTTATGGAGATTCTTATGATATGAATGTGTTTGGAATAAACTTTTCTCTCAGTTTATGTGACTTTATCTTATCTATTTTCTTCATACTATGTTTAAAGGTGTAGGGGATAATTATATTTGAATTCATCTTATATGCTCATGTATAAGTTAAACCAAGTATATTTCAGTTGCAAATGAGGTACGCATGTCTTTTAAAAGTTCTGTATTTTCTTCTTGATGGTCATAAATCCGAGCTACAGTGATAAAGTTGTTATTTATGCTCTTTGTTAAATGTCTTGATATTCTATAATTTCTATACTACAATTTCGTTATTCATTCCAAACATTATGCTAATTAAGCCTCCATATATGAAGTTGGTTGGGGATACATCAACATGTTACAATAGAAAGATCACCTATACTATCAATAAATTTTCATAGAAACCCTCTACCACTTCTTTATCAAATCCAAATACTCTCAGAACTGGTCTCTGTATGCTATAGAGTCAAACCTTTAGTTTTCATTAGTTGAGCCCCCTCTGGCTAGAAAGGCTAGTTTTCTAGCCCAAAGTGGTTTATGGTTATCTTTGTGGCCCTTTCCTCGGGCTAAAGGGATTTACAGAGTGATAACAATATCTAAATGTCCTGAAGAACAAATTGTCAACCACTTTGTACTACATTCTCATTTTTGCAAGAATGCTATCTAAAATTTGCAATATATATCATTGTAAACAAACTTGGGAGGCTTATTCTATAGGTATGAATCCATACAAGATGAAACCAAATATTTTTAGCCCTTATTCTCCTTAAGCTCACAAGATGTTAAATTTACTTGTGCTCCTTGTACTTCTTACATATCTGTTCCAAAATGAATAAATAATCCTTGTATTTATATTATTTTTACTGTTGAAACGTCATTGTTTATGGAGGAGGCAATAATCATATCTTTAGTAGCCAACATATCTTTAGGATATTAATTAACAAAAAATATTATTGGTCTGCCATGTGAAATATGGATCATATAAGACCTTGTCTGCCATGCAAGTGTTGTATCCCATGAGTGGTGTATTACACCATATTGCATTCATTATACATTATGTCTACCATGTATGGTCATAGGGAACATGTATGTCATGTTTGTACACCATGCTGCCTACATTATACATTATGTATGCCATGTATGGTCATAGGAAACATGTATGCCATGTTTATCTGCCATTAATGAAATTAATTTGTTAGTATGAAATTTTTTATATTGTTTTAAAACATATTCGGAGACAAGGATTATGTAGCCCATTCATAGAATTAGGATTAATTAGTAAGAGTTTGTAATGGTGTTCTAATAGGAAAACAGTAATCAAAATAAGGTAGCATGAATATAAATTAGGAAATATGGGATTGATAGAGTTAAGGTTTTGAATAGGGTATACATTTAGGAATCTAGGCATTATGGTTTAATAGAGATAGATTAGGGCTTTCAAGAAATTAGGTTTATTACATTATTAGGGTTTTATCCATCTTCAACAACGCCATATTGACATCATTGACAACTTTAACCAATAATCCCACAATTTCCCACTCAATTGTAAATGCAAACTCTGCTTCTAAAAATGTACATCCTCCTTCATCCTCTTTTCCTTCCATGCTTAACATCCTCAAGAATATGGCTAACATTAAAATTGATGCCTCCTTATTTGAAATGGCAACAATTCTTGAATATAAAAAGAAATTAAATATTTCCTTGAAGGAAAAATACCTACATTAGTCAATGCCCCATAAATCCAACTACAAGAAGAAGATCATCAAGATAAATTCCTTTTTGTTCATAATCCTTCAACTTATTTTAGAACTCCTCCTTTTTATGTCTCCATGAAAATCCATGAAAAAATAACACATTGTTGCTTGGTTGATGGAGGCTCCACGCCGAACATAATGCCTAAGGTAATAATGGAAGAATTAGGTTTGTAGTGTTCTGAAGATATCCCAAGGAAAGTGCTTGCGTTTAACAATTATCTCCAAGAAATGATTGGTCATGTCAAAGATATCACCATAGTCATTTGTGCTCATCCTGAAATTAGAACTACATGTAACATATAAGTCATGGATATGCAAGTTTCTAACTATTCAATAATCTTGGGAAGAGATTGGAAAGTTTGAACCGCAGGATACATTTCACTTGATGGTTCACGTATGATCTTTGCCTAAAAATTGAAAACGAATAATCATTTACAAGAAAGGTCACATTGCACCATATATTGAAAAGTTTCCTCAACCACATGTTAACTACATGGAAGAGGACATTAATGTGTACTCTTTCTTCACTGAAGATGAATTACCTCCTCCCATAAAATCCCATCAAGAAGATCAAATCTTCCATTTATATTTTGATGGGGCCTCTTCTAATGAAGGTAATGGCACCAATATTTTCTTATACTCTCCTCTTGGGAAAATGCACCAATATGCATTCAGACTCGAATTCCAATGTACTAACAATATTGCCGAGTTTGAAGAATTTTTTAGAGGAATAGAGCAAGCATTATCTTTAGGTTGTAAATATTTGACCACCTTTGGAGACTCATAATTGGTTGTTAACATAATAAAGAAAATATATTCTCCTAATAACAAACTCCTCAAAATATATACTTAGATTGCTTGGGAAAAAATCTTTGAGCTCCTAGCTTTCAATATTACTCATGTTAGAAGAGAACTTAATTCCTTTGTTGATCAATTAGTCGTATATGCAACTAACCATTCTCCTCAAATGTTACATGAAAGGCTTGGTTTTATTATATAATATCTTTATAGCCCTCATCCCCGAAATAATGACGGATACTGACAAGTCTTCTCTAATGACAAAATCATCTGTGCTTTTATCCAAACCCCTATCAAGGAGAATGCAATTATATCCTTAAAAGACAATCAATACCTAGGTATAATTTCTCCTTTATAATGTACATTCTTGCCAAGTGATGTCCCTAATTCGAAAGAAAAACATGGAGAAAATCTAAATGCAAAATTGGAGAAACCATTCCAGTAAACATTGGAGCCCCTGATGATTCAAATATATTACAAATTGGGGCCCAATGCACCGAAGAAGAAAATGAAAAATTAATTAGTTTATTCAAATAATTCTTTGATGTATTTGCCCGATCCTATAAATACCTTCGAGGTTTTGATCCTAACATCATTCAACATGCCATTCCCATCAAACAATATGCCAAACCAATTAGGAAAAGACAAAGACTGATCAACCGTACTCCTAAAGCCACTATGAGGAAAGAATTGGATAAATTACTTCAAGCTCAAATCATTTTTCCAATTAAGTATTCAAAGTGGGTGGCTAACTTTGTCCCTTTTAGGGAAAAAAATGGTGGCATGCACTTATGTGTAAATTATCGTTATTTGAATAAAACAAGTGTAAAATATAATTTTCCTTTTCCTAACATGAATAAGATTTTGCAACAAGTGGCAAGATAAAAAATGATGTCCCTTTTAAACGACTTTTTTGGTTATAACCATATTCATAAGAAGAAGGTGGACAAATGAAAAAATACTTTCACCACTCGCTAGGGCACTTTCACTTATGAACTAATGCCTTTTGGCCTGATTAATGCAGGTGCCACTTTTGAGAGGGTTATGCAACTAGATTTTAATAAATTGATCAAGAAGATCATCTAGATCTATCTCGACGATATGACAGTGTATTCCAAGTGTTGTAAAGATCATTTTGAGCATTTAAAGGGAGTCTTTATTTAGTGTATAAAATTAAATACATCCCTCAATCTAAAGAAGTTTGTAGTTGGGGTTATCACTAGTAAGATTCTTGGACACATTACCTCTAAAGATGGAATCAGCATTGACCCAAAAAGCATTGAAGAAATTAAAAACCTTCCTCCCCCTAATTTAAAAAAGGAAATCCAATATTTCATGGGAAAGGTAAAATTTCTTTGCAAATTCATTAATGATTTTGCTAAGATCACTAAACCTCTTCATAATGTATTAAGATCATGTTTTTAAGTGGGATGATGTTGCGCAAAGAGATTATCGATGTTGAGACCAGGGTGTTCGTCGAAGAAGGTTCAACAGAATCACAATAGGAGACATCAAGGGAGTTCTAAGGCATCGATATCATGGGTTACGACAAGTAGAGAATGGGAGGTGTATTATCTGTCATCTCAACGTTAGGGGGAGGGATCACAATGGGTGTTTGAGATACCTCATTTTCCAGTGTAGGAGTGGGACCAGAATCTGTAGGTAGAGGAGTGATGGACTCACTACGAGTGACCTCTAATTCGTGAAGCACTTGAAGTGTATCACAAAAATCTTCGAGACAGGGAAAATGATGAGAATAATGGCCATAATTATCACACAAAGCACAGGGTTGATTCATGTGTAATGAACTGTTCTTCTTAGTTGATTTAGGTAAGGTGACATGGACCTCAAGAATGTTAGAATATATCAGTGACCACATTCTTAACATGAGGGAGCTCAGGACAATTATTGGTGGCATGACCGAGGGGGCATTGTCTTTGGTTCCCTTTTTCTCAGCTTTGGCCCCCTCGCTAGATGATTTTGCAATAGGAATAGGCTCTTATTGAGGTTGTTGTGGAACTGAAGCAAAAGCAAGGTAGGAAAACCAATTGGACCAGGGTCAAAGCAATGTAAGGTTTAAGTTAGTTAGGTGGAGTGTTTGCGGGGGGATCAATGTACCACACTGGGAATCCCAAGCTAATGTTGGCTAAACTCAACATAGCCATAACAGGTGTAGAATAAACTCTAGGGGATGGAAAGAAGAATGATATCTGACCAAAAGGATAGTGGCCTAGAGGAACTGCTCCGAGATGGTTAAGGCCTGGGATAACTGTTCCGGACGAAAATGGATTAGGAGAGACGCCAACGGAAGGAAACGATCCTTGAGGTGTATTACTAGAAGGTTGGGTTGAGTAAGGGAGAACACGTTTCTAACACACTTCGGCTTTGGACCATGGGATGGTGAAGGACTTTAAGCACCCTAATATGT